>PVIC010008132.1:0-49035 GCA_004025085.1 Thryonomys swinderianus
TTTGCTTTTTGGAGACAGGGTCTTGCTTTGTAGTTCAGGCTGGCCCTGAGCTCACTATGGTGCCCAGGCAAGCCGCCACGAACTCAGCAATCTTCCTGTCTCTGCCTCCCGAGAGCTGGGATTACAGGCATGAGCCACCACGCCCAGCATTATATGTGGTAACCGGGGATTGAACTCAGGTCCTTATGCTTGCGAGGCAGGCGCCGGAACCACTGAGCTAACCCTCCGGCCCAATCTTGTCATTCTTTATGGAAGGATGATACTCCATTTTATATAAAAAAATCTTCTTTTCCCGTCTCCAGTTGATGGACATTTGGGCTGTTTCCAAGATTGAGCTATCATGAACTGAGCTGCTATGAACAAGGCTGTACATCTATCTTTCCAATGTGATTTTTAAATTCCTTTGGATATATTCCTAGCAGGGGGTGACAAGGTCAAATGGGACCCCTAGTCATAGTTTTCTGAGAAATTTCCACACAGATCTCTACAATGGTTGCACAAGTCTGCAATCCCACCAACAGTGGAGAAGGGTTCCTTTCTCCCCAGAGCCTCACCAGCATTTATTGTTGGTTTGTAATAGCAACATTCTTTGTGGAGTGAGATGAAATCTCAGTACTGTTATCATTTGCATCCCTCAAATGACCAGTGATGTTGAGCATTTCTTCATATGCTTCTTAGCTGCTTTGACTTACCTCTGAGAAGTGTCTGTTCATTTCAGATGCCCTTTTTTTGAATTGGGTCTTTAAACTTGGGGTGGCTGATCTGTTTAAGTTCTTTATATATTGTAGACAATAGCCCTTTGTCTGATAAACAGCTAGTAAAGATTTTTTTCCCATTTTGTCACCACTCTTGTTCAATATAGTGCTGGGAACATTAGCCATAGCAATCAGGCAGGACAAAGATATAAAAGGAATAAAGATAGGAAAGGAAGAAGTTCAACTGTCATTATTTGCTGATGATGTGATACTCTATAAAAATTCCATAAAAAAACTGCTAAACTTAATTACCAAATTTAGTAGTGTTGCTGGATACAAGGTCAATGCTTAAAAATCAACAGCCTTTGTCTACACAAACAACAGGACTCACTGAACGAGGAATTGGGGAGTCAATCCCTTTCAGAGTAGCACCCAGAAAAATGAAATATCTATGAATCAACCTAACAAAGGAAGTGAAAGATCTCTACTCTGAAAACTATAAGACTCTGAAAAACGAGATAGAATAGGAGATCAGAAAGTGGAAAGACATCCCTTGTTCCTGGGTAGGGAACATTGTCAAAATGGCTACACTCCCACAATTACTTTACAGATTCAGTGCAATTCCAATTGAAATTCCAATGGTATACTTCACAGAGCTAGAGAAAATAATCCAAAAATTCATCTGGAACCACAAGAAACCTAGAATAGCAAAAGCAATTCTAAGCACCCACAACATGGCAGGGGGTATTACAATCCCCAACTTAAAACTCTACTATAAAGCCACTGTGATAAGAACTGCATGGTACTGGCAAAGTAACAGACCCTAGGACCACTGGAATAGGTTAGAAGAGCCAGAAACAACCCCAGATACACTAAGCCACCTTATCTTTGACAAAGAAGCCAAATATCCTCAATGGAGGAAAGACAGCCTCTTTAACAAATGGTGCTAGAAAAACTTGGCTTTAACCTGCTCTAAACTGCAGCTAGACATATCTCTTTCATTGTGTACAAAACTAAATTCACAATGCATTTGATACTTAAACATTAAAACAGAAACAGTAAGCCTGCTGGAAAACAGGTTAGGTAAAACTCTTGGAGACATTGGCTTAGGCAGAGACTTCATAAATAAAACCTCTATAGCACAAGAACTAGCAGAAAGAATCAACAAATGGGATCTCATTCTACTGAAAAGCTTCTGCACAGCCAAAGAAGTTGCCGGCACTGCTAGAAGACAACCAACAACATGGGAAAAAAATCTTTATTACTTTTTTTTGATACAGGATCTCACTTCAAGGCAGACCTTGAAGTCACCATGTAGCCCAGGCTGCTCTGGTACTTGCTACAATCCTCCTGGCTTCAGCCTTCTGAGTGCTGAGATTACAAGCATGTGTCACCACGTCCAGCTTCATTTATTTTTTCTTATACATATTTCTAGTACATCATAATGATTAGATTTCTTGTGTAGAGTTAACACATGTATATAACACACCTTAATTCTTTTTGGTCTCCTTTTCCTCCCCTCTCTTCCCATTTACTCTATTTCTTGGTCCTCTTCTCACTTGAAAATAATCTAGTGTACTACTTTCTATCATGTTTCTCTTATTTTTCTGTTCATTTACATTTTTGCTTTCTTGCATATAAAAATATGTGATAATTAAACATGAGTATCTGATTTATTTCACTTAATAGTAAGAACTCAAAGTGCTTCATGTTTTTATCATTATTATATTAAGAACAAAGAAAAACCTTCAAAATATATAAAAAACAGTGAAGTTTTACTACAGCATATTTCAAGGAAAGCTCCTATGACCAATCCTCTAATTCTTTAATACACCTACATTTCCAGTTGTTTAAGGTCTAAAACACTAAAATTGTGGTTCTCTTTATCCAACTCTTCTACTTTTCTTATCCCTTGCATTGTGTAAGTACTTTCTACAAAATATTGACAACCCTCCTTTTTCCTGATTTTCCAACTATCAATGTTTATTTTCTTTGACTTATCCATTAACCGTTTTCTCTCTGCTTTTAATCATTTTTTTAACCATTTATTCCATGTAAACAGGAATTTAAAACCTGGTTAAGGCATGAATTTAATCTGGTGTTATTTTTCAAGACAAGAACATGTTATTGTGCAACACAAAGATAATCATGATTCCTCTACGGATGCTGTCAGGCAATCTTATTTTGTTGGAATATAAGCTATGTGATGTTGGAATGGGTACTTTCTGTTTTCATTATGCTGCAATGTCCTGGTTTTGACATCCACCAACAAAATAGATAATTATGTGGGATTCTTTGACTGCAGTGGAGAAATATTGGCCCATAAAGAGAACATGTGAGTAGAAGCACTAAAGAAAGAGAAAGATCAACAAGAATTTTCATGACACCTGGACCACTGTTTTCCTTAGGAATCTACCTCAGCACCTAAGCAAAACCCTAAGCATATGATTCCTCTAATGGGTGCAAGGAAGTACACAGAGAAGGAATGTCAACTTTAACTCAGTAAGACACTGACCAAGAGGCCAATTACATGGAACTCAGCTCCACTGAATGTCTGGGGAAAAATAAGTCAACTGAAAGCTCACAGTAATCAGGACTCAAAATTGAACAAAGAGCCATATTTTCTATCAACTCCATTGCAGACTTACTGAAGATGTTTGTCCAGTCTGCTTGGTACTCTTCCATAGCTGATCTCTCCAGCTGAATTGTGCCACCCCCAATGATCTGTGCACCTTTTTTGTCCTTCAGGCTATACTCCAGCTCATGTTGATTGGTTCTGTACATGTGAAGTTGGTCTCATTGGATGTCGAATTAGGAGAGGGAAGTCAATCTACCTTTTAAAGGAAATTACTCTAGAGAAAGTCTGGTCTGGCATCTGTTTGTTTGACTCTGATATCAAAAGAAAGCATGCAATGTTAAGAATTTTCTTATTATGAAGGACCATGAGTAGTGGAATTGATACCTCTAGAAAAAATATTTGAGGAAGACACTGAATTACTATTTTACTTAATCTCAACCCAATCAGTAAAGATTGAAGGAAGCGACTTCTTTAAATGTGTAGATTACAATGTAAGATTTCAAAGAAGAGAAAAACCAAGGAAATGTGACATTTCTAAGGGAATATTGTATTCAAAGACTGACCCCCAAAACTGAAAATCTATGAACTATCTGACTGATAATACAAAATAATTAGAAAAAAATAAGAAAAGTTTTTAGCTCTTGTGTAACACTGAGAAGAAAAATAATGTATAGATAAGGATGTCACAGAAAGGATAATAATGATGATGATAATGCTTGCTTACTTCTTACATTTTGAGAACAATCTAGACATTAAGGGTACATGATATTCATATGAGTTTCAGATATTCTTTTTCAGGTTCGAAAGAAAGAAAACTTTATTAACACAAAATTATTAACAAATTCTCAAAAAACAGAGAATTATGGTGTGTCTGAGAAGAGTCAGATGTTACAGTCAAAATGATAAAGGAAACAAAAGTTTTTTAAAAAATATTTTACCTTAGAAAGCTTTTTTTTCAGAAATGAAGGGGAAATAAGGCATTCCCCATTAGCAAGGCATAGTGGTGCACTCTCCTAATCCCAGCATTCAGAAGGCTGAGGCAAGACGATTGATTGCTCATTGTTAGAGACCAGGTTCCTCCACATACTGAGGGAAAGACCATATTAAACTGTGTAGCTAGACCTTAACTCCTAAAATCAAAACTGCAACAAAAGTTTTTTGAAATATAGACATCTGCAGAAAGCAAAAAATGAAGTTATTTTTAAACACTAAACTTATCTTAGAAAAATGCTGTAAGAATATTTTTTAATTTTAAAAATTTATTTAGTTAGTTTTTAGTTTTTAGATTTTTGAGGCAGTGTCTCACTTTGTAATTCAGGAGGGCCCTGAGTTCACTATGTATCCCAGGCTAGACTTGAACTCTCAGCATTCCTCCTGCCTCTGCCTCCTGAGTGGTGGGATTATAGACGTGAGCCAGCACACCTAGCAAGATTTTTTTTTTAAACAAAGCAGTGCCAGTGGATAATTTGAAAATATATTATATTATAAAACTAAAATTTATTTTTGTGTACAAATTACTTTTTACTCTATTATACAGGTTCAAAGGAAAGATTATTGAAACTAAAATTGTAACTTGTTCATATCTATAAACATTCAAAATAATAAATTATGTCTTCAAAAGCATAAGATGTGAAATACAGTAAGATTATTTTCTTTTTGTTTTGTATTGATTGTTGTTCTAAACATTAAATTTTAGTGTTCAGTAATAGTTATGAAGGTGTTTTGGCTTTCCTATAATAAAGTACAAAAATTAGTACAAACACAAAGAGAAAGAAAACAATAAAAGCACATTGCCACACACCAAAAAAAAAAAAAAAAACAAATTCAAGTTACAAAGGAAGATAGCAAAAGAGGTCAACACACTGATGGTCTACGGGGTCCAAGGTATTGATGCTACTGACAGTAGAGTTTGATGTGTCCCATGTGTTTCTGGTTTTACTTATCTGCAAAACCCAAGAGTTGTGAGGTTACGGTGGCTTCTACCTGGAGATCAGAAGAAGGTCTGGATGATCAGCAAATGGCTTCACTGAGGGAAGGTTAGGAAGCTATGCTTATGTACCTGAAGGTTCAGTGAAGACCCCAGAAATTGCGGATGCCAGAAGCAAGAAATGCGAGACTAATGTAATACCTGTGAATAGTGAGACTAACATAATACCTGTGAATATTAATTTACAATTAATATTGGCTCAGAGTTTTGAAGTTTTCAGTCCATGATAAATTGGCTTCACTGTTTTGCCCTTGGCTGAGGCAGCATATTATGTCAAGAGTGTTTGATGGACCAAAAATGCTCACAAAATGAGCCAAGAACACATAAAAAGGAGGAAGTGGCAAAGGTCCCACAATTTCCTTGAAGTTACATTTCCAATGACCCTAGGAACTTCTTCTATCTTTTAGTACCAATGCACTGAGATGAAGCCTTTAACATGTCAGACTTTGGAAACATTCAACATCTAGTGTATTGTAATATTTGGTGGTACAAACTTGAAAGGCTTTCTTGAATTTTAAGGAAAAAGACAAACACAACACAAATTTTGTCAGTTTAAAATAGGACTAGAAGTCTAAGCCAGAATAAGTAGCAAAGATGAAATAAATATCATCCTAGTAAGAAATGAAGAAGTTAACTATTTTCAGATTATGAAATTTTATATACATAAAACTCTAAAAACCTCAGATAAAAGAAAAATTTGTAAATTTTAGTAAAATAAAAGTACACAAAATAAACAAAATATGTTGTTTAAATACACAAGTACAAAAATATTTCTGAATGCATTAGGAAAACAATTATAATTTGAAATAGCAACCAAAATAGTAAAATAAAAATAAATTTAACCAAGGGAGTTTAAGATCTGTATTAAAAATCATAGATTATTGATGAAGGAAATTGAAAAAGACAAACATGAATAAAAATATATTGGAGGGCTGGAGGGTTAGCTCAGTGGTTCCGGCGCCTGCCTCACAAGCGTAAGGACCTGAGTTCGATCCCCGGTTACCACATAGAATGCTGGGCGTGGTGGCTCACGCCTGTAATCCCAGCACTCGGGAGGCAGAGACGGGAGGATTGCTGAGTTCGCGGCGGCTTGCCTGGGCACCATAGTGAGCTCAGGGCCAGCCTGAGCTACAAAGCAAGACCCTGTCTCAAAAAAAAAAAAAAAAAAAAAAAAAAAAAAAAAAAAAAAAATATATATATATATATATATATATATATGAGTTTAAAAAATAATTTATTTAAAATATACATGAAAATCACAATGATTTATAGATTTCAATGATGTTTTTCATTTAAATTTCAAAATTCAACTGACACTTTTATAAGCAGAAAAAATTCCTTAAATTCCCTGAAACACTGAATAGTTATTAATAGGAAGAAGGGTAAATATATTATTATAATTAATTTCAAATTAAAACACAAGATCATATAAGTCAAGAAATATAGCACTAACATAAAAGTAGATGAATATTAATGAGAAGAAATAGATTTGCCACAAATAATAAAGTTATCTTGGTTCACAAATTTCGTTTTTTCTACAATTTTGAAACATGACTATTTTTTTTGTGTGTGTGGCAAAGGTGGCCATGGTCAAGTTTGTCACCCAATTCAGAGTTTGCAAACAAAAATAAAATTTTGTCAAATGTTTCAGTTTGCAAATCAAATTGTTCATAAACAAAATGTTTGTTAACCGAGGTATCATTGAAAATAGTCCGCTATCTTCAAATATACAAACAATACACAATGGGGAAAATAGTTCTTTTAATAAATGCCATTTGGAAAATTTAGTATGTACTTGCAAAGAATAGAATCAGGGGGCCAGAGATTTAGCTCAGTGGTTCCAGCACCTGCCTCGCAAGCGCAAGTTCCTGAGTTCCATCCCGGTAGTGACATACAGTGTTGGGCATGGCCCACCAGCAATCAATACCACATACCACAGTGCCAGGCGTGGTGGCTCATGCCTGTAATCCCAGCACTTGGGAGGCAGAGGCAGGAGGATTGCTGAGTTCGAGGCTTGCCTGGGCTACATAGTGAGCTCAGGGCCAGCCTGAACTACAAAGTGAGACCCTGTCTCAAAAAAAAAAAAAAAAGGAATAGAATCAGTTCTCTATTTTAGACCATGCAAGGAAACAATTCATAAGTAATTAAAGAATGAATACAAGAAACCATAAAATTCCTATATGAAAAATAGAAGAAGACTTTTGACATCAGCTTGGAAATGTGTTTTTACATGTGATCCCAAAACATAAGGAAAAAAGTCTCTGTGAGGCTACATTAAATTAAAATGTTTCTGCCTACCAATGAAAATATTTGTCAAATATTTGTAAAAAAGGCTGCCTGCAACTGACACAATGGGAGAAAATGTTTGTGAATTATATATCAAATAAGGACTAATATCCAAAATATATACAAAACTAATAAAACTAAGTAACCTAAAAATGGGTGGCCTGATTAAATAGTCCACAAAACAACTTAGTAGAGCTTTTATTTTTTTCTACAGAAAACATAGAAGTGGTGAACAGTTAGATTAAAATATTTACATCAGTGATCACAGCAATATAAAAAACACTAAAGTATAACTTCATACCTCTTAGAATAGCTATTACTAAAATGTCAAAATATCAGAGTTAGTAAATATATGAAGAGATAGGAGTGCTTATAAAAGGTTGATGGGAATCTAAATTGGTCCTGCATTACATAATGAATATGGACATTGCTTAAGTCATTCACAATTGAACTTCCATATAATACACCAGTTTAACTTCTGGGCATATATCCAAGGGTAGTGGAATCATTGTGACCAAGAAGTACCTGTTGTTCTTGTCAGCTTTCTACTATTGAAACAAATACTTGATTCACACAATTTAGAGGAGAAATTCCCAAGATTTCAGTCCATAGTTAGCTTATTCTAAAACAGAACATCCTCTAAGGAGATGATGAAAAAGAGTCAATCAACTCATAGCATGTAGGGAGCAGAGGGCTGGAAAAAGGCCAAGAGAGACAGAGGCCAGGAAGCAGATACCATGCTCCAAACCCTCCAACTCACAGCCAGAACATGGTTTAATAATGTTGTAGGTGTCCCATCCAAGTACTAACCAGGTCCAATCCTGTTAGCTTCCCAATTCAAAAATGGGCAGCTGAAATGAATAGTTTTTAGAGGAAGAATAAAAGCAACTAAGAAGTACATGAAGAAATGCTCAACATCACTGGCCATTCGAGAGATGCAGATGAAAACAACACTGAGATTTCATCTCACTCCACAAAGAATGGCTGCTATCTAGAAATTAGCCAGCAACAAATACTGGCGAGGTTGTGGAGAAGAAGGAACCCTTCACCACTTTTGGTGGGAATATAGACTAGAACAACAATTATGGAGAGCACTGAGCAGATACCTCAAAAAACAAGGATTAGAGCTTCCATTTGACCCTGCTATTTCCCTGTTGGGGATATACACAAAATAATTACAAGATTCATATTACATTGACATATGTGCACCCATGTTTATAGCAGCTGAGTTTGTGATAGCTAAATATTAGAAACAACACAAATGCCCAACTGGAGACTGGATAAAGAAGATGTGTTTTTGTTTTTAATAAAAATGGAGTATGACATTGCCATAAAGAATGATGAGATTGAATTATTTATACTCAAATAGATGTACCTTCAGGACATACTCATAAGTGAAATAAATAGGTCATAGATGTGTAAATATCATATCTTTTCTCCGGAGTGAGTAACTGAAGTTGTAAATGTGTTCTATAATTCATGATAGATATTGTGAAATAGTAAATATTCAAAGGGAAATGGGTATAGGGGTAAATATTGAGGGGAAAAAACTGATAGTGAAAAAAGGAAACAAAGCTTGTGTATATAAAGGCAGGGGTGGTAAGGTGTGTAGGGGAGGGGGAAATAAGAATTAAGTGGTGTCATATACTGGTACAAATTCTTAATATGGAGTGTAATTGTGATGTGTATATATAATGTACCAATAAAATGTAAAAAAAAATCTTGTATATCTGTCAGACCATCGATATAGACTGTCAAAGTTACACACTATCTACATGCTCATGCTCATCATACAATTATTTGTAATAATCAAGCTATGGAAACAGTAAATGCCCATCAACACAGAAAAGATACAAAACACACACACACACACACACACACAGGAATATTATTTATCCTTAAAAAATACAACTTTGTTATTTATGACCAAATTAAACCTCTTGGACATTACACTAGAGAATAATCTAGACACAGAAGACAGATACAGAATAATCTCAGATGTGGCATTCAAAACTAAATGCTAGATTCATAGAAACAGGGAATAGATGGTAATAGACAGGTGCTGGAATTGGGCAAATTGGAGTTGCTGGTCAAAGAACATAAACTCTCAGCCATAAGATAAATTCTAGAGATTTCCTATGTAAGACGGTTAGCTATAATTAATAATAGTGTGTTGTATGTTTAAAATTTGCTAAAAGTATAGGTCTTATCACCACACACAAAAATGGCTATGTGAATCCCAGCGCTCGGGAGGCAGAGACAGGAGGATTGCTGAGTTCGAGGCTTGCCTGGACTACATAGTGAGCTCAGGGCCAGCCTGAACTACAAAAGCGAGACCCTGTCTCAAAAAAAAAAAAAATGGCTATGTGAGTTAACAGTTACATTAATCACCTTGAGTAGGATAATCATTTTATAATACAAGTGTATATGAAATCATCAATGTGGAAATATTGAATCTATGAAAAATTTATTTTCCAAAAATATAACACAGATTGTACAAGTAAATGCTTGTAGGTCAGCAAGTTACCTTACACTAAGTAAGTCCATGTTACCTTACTTTCTCCTAAATGAACTGATGCAAAGCAATTCCCTCCAAATAAGTTTGGAAAGTTGGTTTCATTTCTGACACAAGGTGGACTTCAGAAATGTAGGAAATGTTTTAGTAGTTCATGAAATGTTAGATAACAAATAAATTCAATGTTTTCTATGCTTAAGAAAATGTTTTATAATAAATTCTGGTGAATTTTACAGAAGAAATGGGGGCCATATTTAATTTCATGGAGAAACTTGGAATATCAAGGTTAATGTAAAGCAATTTACATAAAACTTTGAAAAAAAGTAATTATAATAGATTGCATTTTGAAAGTATCAGTGCCTTGGATTTATGTATTTTCTTGTTTTTTACTATGGCCTGTACTTTTAACGGATTCTATTTAAAACTTGGGATATACAGGATTAGGCATTCACAGTGATTGCTAAGTCATTACTTCATCTCACATGACTAGCAACATCTCATTTAAGAAATGAAATGCACAGACTGATTACTTGGAGAAGGATAGTTTCTGCAGCGTTCTGCTTTTTATACAGCACCTTGTAATAGTTGGGTTTATTGCATTGAAACAATCTAGTCTAAGGGCACTGCTTGTATCAAAAGCTTTCTGTACATAATGTGGAAGTTTCTTCAATTGTGAACAGCACAGTGGTAGTAGTTAGGGCTTTATTACTTAGTTCTAATTTGTATTGATGGCCTAAAAAAAGTAGCATGCTTTGCAGTTCTATGAAAGAAAAGATTATAAATGGAGATTAATTATAATTTTGCTAGCTCAGTACTTGTAAAACTAAAGCAATTTATATTCTTTCTCTTAATGATCTCCATTCCTGATTGCTGTAATGTAATCTAATTGTGATTATGATAGTATCTGAATCATGTGAGCCTCAATGTGATTGAAACTACTCTTTGCATTAAAAAGTAATTTTGGAGTAATGATGAAAAGTTACTGTGGAAAATTGGCAAGTAATATATTTTACTCTGTATCTTAGGTTTCTGCTTTCATTTTTGATTATATCTCATAGCATGGATAAGTATGATATTATATCAAGGATTTATTACATCAAAGGTTTATTGATGATAAGCACAAGTACGAGGGATGAGCATGATAGCATTGAAACAACAGCGCTATGATGACAGGATTTAGTACAAGGTTTTCTGAAAGTGAAAACCAAGGAGGAAGGGTGAGGCAGGGTTCAGTACTGCACAGGCATGATACCAGAGAAGGGAAAAGCTCTGAGCACTTCAGCTGACACAGCAGATACTGTTCGGATAGACATCGAGGAAAAGCAAGAAAGCCAGGTTCTTGTGAATGGTGAAATGCACCTCTAGGGCATGGAGGAAATCCAGCAGGAAATGTATTTTTAATTTTTTTTCCTAGAAAAAAATTCCTTTGCAGGGTCAAAAATTCTCAGAGGAAAAAGTACGTCTCATATTTGTCCATGGCTAAAGAGAATGATCAGTGGAATCCTTCTTGGATTTGATGATCAGGTGACTAAATAGTCATTGTTTGAAAATACTGTTGAAACACATCCACATACACATACTGTGAAAATAGAGGAAACCAAGGGAAAATTTCCTGGGAGTGCATATTTTGGAAATAATGCTAAAAACACAAAGCATATCTGTCAAAATCTGATATTGCAGGATAGGTTTGTGGGAGAAAATATAATTTTAAAATGTATTGAAATTAAAAATCATTTAATTATGATTAAGAAGAAACCTGACACAACTTGAAAAGAGCAACTTAATCAAAATTATCTTTAAAATATCCCCAAAACAGACATTAAATGTTTAGAATGACTTTTACAATAAATAGAAAAAAGAGAGAAACTAATGAGAATCTACAAAACTATTGAAGGATGCATTAGTTTTATTCAGCTTCTGTTTTCTAAATAATATCAAATAGTTGTTAATCACTGGAGGGTTATGGAAAAAAGCTCTGGAACCTGCCCCTTACAGTGATTTCAAACGTAAGAAAACAAGCCTTTTAAACCTCCGTTTCATGTTAACAACATATGGGAAAAAGTAGACAAGGCAAAAAATTATAAACTTATTTTGTTGTTACAACCGACAGTGAAGAAGTCCCACCCCCAATCCCTGGAGTCTGTGAAGATTCCTTTTAAAATGTCTCTTGCAGCAGTGATCGCACTCAGGAGACGAGAAGGGATTGCCTACACATAAATGGCTCACTGTTCCTAGTAAGAAGTAAATTAACTCTTTCAGGCTGCTAGAGTCCATTTTAAAATTACTTGTCTTTTTTTTCTCTATGTCTTCCTTTCTTGTTTTTTCGTGCAACAAATTGTATTAAAGAGTAATGCAACTTCATGAAGTGCATCATTTACTCCCTTTCTTTCTGCGATGCTTATGCACAGATAAGTGCCTCATCTATTGCCATTTTTAGAGTCTCCCTTTAAGGGGAATACACTGTGAAATAGATACTCTCCAGGCTCAGTGAAGAAGAGAATATCTTGAGCCTCTATGGTACATTACGGTCAGCTATAATAGGCCGGGGAGGGAAGTAAGCATCCTGTCGTAATGGCTGCAATATGATGACCCCATGAACAAAAGATGCATCAAAGTGCAGTGCTGAAACTTCTGCAGTATTTCTTTATCAAGGAGAGTAGTGTTCCTGTAAAATATCCAAGATGACAAAAGGTTTATTTCTTTTCATTCTGAAAGTGAACTTGGCTCCTGATATAGCTACAGTGTGAACCTGTTCGATTTCACCCTACTTTCTTTCTTTCTTTTTTTTTTTTTTTTGCTTTTTGGAGACAGGGTCCTACTTTCTTGACTGACATTTCTAAGTCTTCTTGGTTTCTTTCTTTCTTTTTCTTTTTTCCTGGTGAATTTTTGACCCTTTGGTTAACACTGCATAAAAGAGTACTGCAAAATATCATAGGTAAACAATGATAAGATTCTTAGGCAAATAGGAGGCATGATACCTTTGGGAGTAGTGGATTTTGGAATACTATACATTGGTGAAGTTTACACTCACTTAGCCATTCTCTCAGTAACTATGTGACTGCAACTGCTATGTACTGAAGTGAGCTCTAGTAAGTCAAGGACATCCCAGTGCAGAAGACTCTCTCTGGTGGTCTGTGACCCAAAGAGAGATGCACCCATGTGCGTTCAGCACTTTTGTTCTGTCACTGCCAGGCTGCAGTGGGGGAGGCTGGAGAGCAGTAGACAAATACAGAACCAATATGCCTCACTGACTTCTGAAATAGGGGATGGTTGCTACCAAAAAGGACTGGGTAACTTTAAGATTCAATGGAAAAGGAAGATCCAACGTTTTCTCTTTTTTATTGTATCAGAGTATCTATACTGAAGAGAAATTAAAAGAAAATTTTAGCACATGGTGGATGGGGTGCAATCATGCAACTTGTGGAATATGCACATTGTATAAGCTTCTGAATCTCAAGAGGAATCAATAAATTCTGATTTTTTTACGCACTGTGGACTCTCCCCATGTCTTTACCTTCAATGGCTTTAATTACTCTCCAGCAATTTAACAGCTTTTCATATAATTTCTTCTGGAAAGTAAGTTATGTCAAATGAATATTTTTGAGAAAATTATGACTAGGCTATCGTGTTTTAACCTAATAGAAAGAAACTAGGCTCAGTTTGGATTTTAGAATCACTTCAACAACCTTAAAACATATATTGATGCTCTATTTGTCCTAAGTAAACCAGAAAAATAGAGAGAGCTGGTCAGATAACTTACATGGACCATTTCACAGAACAGCCACTCTCATTAATTCCATGAAAATAAAATATTGACTTGTTGGCTTGTAAGATTTGGTCAATCACCAATGGCAAATCCAGAATTTGTCTGTGTATGAAGAGAAGTAGAATAGAATCAAAATCTGTTTTTACCTCCTCCTTGTGTTTTTATGAGCTGAAATATTCATTTTAGGCCTAAGCAATAGTTTAAATAATACTATAATATTTCATTTATATTTGGATAAGTCTATCTCTTCACAACTGTCATAATTTCCTTGACTTATGCTCATGCAATAATCTCTATAATCTGGAAATAAGACATAGTTTTTTTTTTAACTTATGAGGTTAATTGTTTAAAGTCCTTAATTAATATCCATGATGTCTGACAATCACAGACTGTATTTGGCTCCTCCACATAATAACAACTATCATATTCAAAAAATTATCATATTCAAAATAACCTCATTTGTCAGATACTTTTGTCCTACTTATATATACAAAGAAGTTGTATCTCAGAAAAGTTCTAGTATCTGCTAAGACAATGCACATGCAAGTTAATATTTACAGCTTGGTCATGCCTGTGTCTAAAACCTTCATTTGCTCTTCTTGTACTGCTTCCCAATATCTAGAATGCTGACACTGTCTGTGCACAAGTCATGTGTACAAGTGCAGAAATACCTCAAAAGCTGGGGCAGGTCTGTGTGACAAGTGACAGATAACTGCAGTTTTATTGACACAAAGCAATCCAGTTACATCTGACAACAGCACATCCAAACAAGACCTCTTAAAAGGAGGTTAATGCCATCAAGTCCTTTCAGATCAGACATATACCTGTTTATACAAGTGGTCTTTCAGATACTGGTTGGGAAAATCCACCTGCAGTAGAGAGGCATATGCACTATTACTTTGCTCTTGAAAGTTTCACAGTCTTCAAACCACACCGGCTGGAACTGAATTTGAAAATCTGCTTCCTGATTTCTTTTGAGAAATCACTAGTCTTCCAAAGAATGCTGTGCTTGCTGTGCACAAATCGTTTGGCTAGCAAAGGTGATTAAAGTGATTTTTGCCTCAGACCCTAGAAGAGGCTAAGCTGTTTTTTCTTTACAACAAAACAAAAAAATTTTTGCCATATTGATGTTTAAAATCAGCATGAGAAATAATGGAACTTCCTTGCATTTTAACCATACAGGGCAATTCCGTGTCTATCATTTTTACTTCTAATAGAACATATGATATAAGGATACATCACTAGTAAAAGACCCACTTAATAGGTCCTTGATCTCACAGACCTAAATCAGGAGCAAGTGGTCATAACTAATCTGGAAATTATTTCTCAATAAACAGGAGGTGACTGAGAGTATCATCAGTACTGCTACTGTGATGTCCTGCAAGGAACTTACTAAGTCAATAAGGAACAATCTATTTGTGCATTATTTTTAAAATAATATTGACATTCTTGGAGTCGGTATCTTTGATTTTAAAACAAACACCAGATATTATCTGGATTGTCTAATGCTTTATTCTTTCAAAAACTAATGCAAATACCAGAGCTAACTAATTCGCAAGCTGCATAAAGCTATTGGGGTCTGAAGAACCATGTAATGAGTCCATTTAACGTCTTTTTGGTATCTTGTTTTTATAATAGGCAACGTTGTCTTTTGCCATAAGCAGAGGGATAGCTTAAAGTACTTCTCGAAGTGGCAGAGCGCAGGAAAAATCCTATTGCCAAAAGCCAATTTCTTAGCAACAACACCCTCTCAATGTGTCACAAAGTCTGAAGCCCTTTGGCCCCTCAAAGGAAGTTCCTTAGGTGTCTTTTACACATTGAATGCTTTGTGATAGTTGAGGCCTGCTGGCTGTCAACTCCGTCCCTTAAGGGAACTTGACAGATCTTAAAAAAAATCAATTTTAAGCTCACATGCCCCAGTGGGTGCCAAAGCCACTTCAGAGAGCCTGAAAGATGGCTGAGTCGACAGGATTTGACTTCTTGAGGTAGAAAGGTGACAAACTCTATCATGAGAAAGGGGCAGCTTGGGGCCTCCGAGGCCTAACCTGCTCCCAGGATCTGGGGCCTAGTGTTGTATTGAACCTATTTATCTCTTTCATGGGCCTAAGGTACCACAGGGAAAGAAAAGTTGTTCAAAAAATGCTGGCAGAATTCAGGGGTGTAAATGATGAATTACTTTTCATCAGCTGAAAGGAAACATACTCCGGAACAATACTGAAAGGGAGCAAGAGCGGCTGACCCCCTGCTTCAGAGCAGCCAATATCTTCATTCAAGAAGACAACCATGAAATTACACAGAAAATGGGATTGTCATGAACAGCCCCTTGAAATCTCAGTATACAGTCATTACTGCATGGGAAAAAGCCTTCATCCACACATCATAACTTGTAACAGACAAGGAGGGAGAAAAAAGAACAGAGTTAAAAAAAAAAAGCCTCAGAGTTACCAGTAGGAATGTAGAAAACATTTATGATTTCAAACTTTTCCCTGCTGCCTCTCTAATACTTTTACCTAGCTTTGACAGGGTGGTAACTTTATGCTGAGTGATATCTACTTTTCAGCTATTTTAGGAGACATTGTACGAATTTTGGAAGAGTAGCAAGAGAAAGACCTGTCTTTATTTTTTAAGGAATTCACATTATGAATTGACAATAAAATGGATGCATCTTATAATATATCTCAAAATGGTACTTTAATTAATATTCTAAAACTCAATCATGTATATTATTAACATATAAATTTTTCTGTCTAATTTTCAAAATTAAGACGTTCAACTAATTTTTAATTCCTATGTTACACATGAGTCACAATACAAAATAGAAAATTTTGACAGCATTATTTAAGTTCAAAATATTGGGAACAAAAATAATTAGAATATTATGGGTATAGGTTTATTTTATCATCTTGGCTGCTTTGCTCACTAACTTTAATTAAGTTTGTGTGAGTTCTTTTTTTTTCTTTTCTCAGAGGAGTATTCATTGCAGTAGTTTTCTCTTCTGCTTCATAGTATTTCAAATGACTAATATGCATGAAAATCTAAACAGAATCTGTCACAAATTTAGCTGCAAACAAATTAGAAAGTATGACCCATTTATGATATACATTTCTTTCTGCAAGAAACAGTAAGAAAAAAGTGAGAAAAAGCACCGACCGACCAATTACTCCATGACTTTTGAAGATTGCTATATGAAATTTTTATGTATTATAGAGAATCACTTAACAACCTGTACTCTTTACCACAAATCTGCCCAGAATTCCAAAGTGAATTTCACTGGTAGACGTAGACTTCATTTTGCTTGTCTATTTGTAGTTCTCTAACATGGAATGATTCCGAAGAAAACCAACCGAAAAGAAGAAGAAAAAGATTCGCAAAAGAAACATTCCAGTTGTGGAAGTTGAAAAACATTGCTCAAATTGCTCTGTTTTGTATCTAACAAAGTATAGAAAATGGATGCATGAAGCACAATCCCATTTTGAGTTACTATGCTTGGGAAACGCTGCCCTTGTGTAATGGAAAAGCTGAAGAGAATATGCCTAATCAATTCCTCTCTCAGGGCTTAAGACAGAAGTGGCATCCTATAAAGTGAAAATAACATAGCACAGTGTAAGCCAGGCTTTGCAGCAGACTGTACAGAGATTATCTAGAGAATAAATTTATAAGTAGAATGACAACATGATAATGCTTAATCTTAAAAGTTCACCACTACAAGCACAGTGGCTGACAAAATGCAACCATATTGGAAATGGCGATAGTTTTCAAGGCCCAAGGCTTCTGCAGCTATTTCTATTATTTCAGTAAATACAATTTACTCAAGATACTCTAAGGGTATATATAGAAAAATAGAATCTCAGTACAATGGTAAAATAATTTCTTAATGTAATTTCAAAGTGTTCAATACCAGATTTTAAGGATGGAGAGACTATGGGACTGAGCATTTATATTTCTATCTTATTTTCTTAACTCTAGGCGAAGACAGAGGTATTTGTCCCTTGGTCCTTACTCTTGCTTTATTCCCACTTAGTAACCTGCACAATGGGTCATTTGGAATGAATTTATAGTTTTTCTTCCTAGAAAGAAAAAGTATAATAGCTTACTTAGACTAAATTATTATTTTCAAAGGCTAGATAAAATCACGGAGTCGCAGATTTCTACAAAGACTGTTTCTCTCCCCAGACTAAGCTTAGGGGAGTTTCACAAAGGCTTCTCTCGCATTGTGTGTGCTTGCGCCTACATGTGCACATATTCATATAGAATTATAAATCCAAAATCATCTCTCTGCCACTGGTCCTATTTTATTCTTCCATGTTTTTACATTATGTATAGAATTTATATTCTTTGTGGTAAAATCATACACTATTCAGTATATATTTTACATCTACTAGTTACTATGTTGATTACATTACCAATATATTTTCAGTACCATAAAATGATTATGATGGCCATCGGATATTGTTATTGAATAAAGACTAGTGAAAAATTAAGTATTGAAATTGTTCCCAAGTTTTTCCTTTTTAAATATCCATATGTTCATGTAGATGATCTGTATGTTTGAATAAAGGATTGAATTTTATGCATTTGACACCATGCACATACAAGCACATCACTGTATTTCACAGGGGACAAATGAATATTAAATAAGAAATATTCTCCAGAACAGGATACATATTTACTATAAAGCTTTGCTAAACTTTACTTTGTTTTAACATTTGGCTTTCATCATTGTTCAAATTGCTTTTATTTTTAAAAATCAGGTTAGCGGAACCAAAATAAAGTTCTTTGGCAAGTAGGAATCCTGTTTACTTTCCAACTCTGAACTCAGCAGGTTAAGTAATTGGTCTACAGAAAAGTTCCTCCATTTCTATTTCCAGCTGGTGGTACACAAAAGGCAGGAAGTTATCTCATTAATGGGGCACCAGCTTTATGCAAATTATAGTAACAAAAAGGCTTCCCTTCATACTTTTTCATAAATTACCTAATAAAGTGGGAATAAATGGCCATATTCAAGAGCCTTTGTTGTATTTTTAGCACAAGACTCTTTCTGTTACTGCAAATATGACTAAATGTGCCTTGTTCAAAAGGGGTGTTTATGAAATAAGGCCACTCAAAAGCTTTTATTTCTTAACAGCCTTCAGTTACTTTTATGGCACAAAATTAACATAATTAGTCACAGAGAATAGATGACATAAGCAGCGTGCCATGCACAAAAGGGGGAAGCAGTATCTGAGGAAGGTATTTTGAAAGATCAAAAATTTCAATGTGCTTAATACTAGAAGGTCCTTTTTATTTGTGCACAGCCTTAAGATACTTTTTTTTAAAACTCCGTGAAATTCACATAATGAGATGCAGTAGACAGATGACATTAGCGATGTGCCATGAGAAAGAGGTCAGTTTCCTCTGAAAGATACTCACTGTTCCTGCTCGTCATTAATTTGCAGCTTCAAAGCACTGAGCATATGATAGCCTGGCATGTTAAGCAAGTTGCAGTTATCTTTAAATAACCATTTTTTCCAGTTATTAGAAGCTAAAGTTTTTAAACTACTGACTGAAATTAAAATTAAAGCACGCAGCAGTGTAAGGGGAAAAAGAAAAAGAAAGAAAAGCTGCAAGAAGATTAAGAAAAGAAACCAAATCTGTTTCTAAAATGAAGTTACTGTGGTATTCCATTGGGGAGCCCTGCTTTGACTTCTGTTTGAGATTTTGTGGGGTAGGAATGGAGCTCAAAGATATAAGCACTAGCTTGGAAGTGAAAAGATGGGAGATTTAGTTGCTGATTCTACATTATAGTATATAATGCAATGCTAAAAAAAAACAAATGGTCTGGATATGTATAATTGCACTGAGAAAGACCAATGCTTTTCTGAAGCCTAAGGGCTCTGCGAGGCAGTTGAGAGTCAGAGAGGTTAAGGGCACTTGGGTTTCAGTCACATGGGTACATGAGGACTCAGATGGAGAGGTATTGAGAAATGTATCAGATGGTCTTACTTTAAAGAAAAAAAAATCAATGAGATTGCTTTGGTTTGGATCATGAGTCAATCATAGGAGATAGAAATGTAAAGAATTTAAACTGTATTCATGAGTTCACACTATTATTTCAAACCTTCTGTTATGATTTATTTTAAAATTTTATTTTTGCATAAGAACACATGAACATGCTGGGCATGGTGGCTCATGGCTATAATCCGAGCACTTGGGAGACAGAGGCAGGAGGATTGCTGAGTTCGAGGCTTGCCTGGGCTACATAGTGAGCTCAGAGCCAGTCTGAATTACAAAGCAAGACCCTGTCTCAAAAAACAAAAACAAAAAAACCCTGATATTTCATTTGAATTTATCTTATTCTTGGAAAGAATAGAGGAATTATTTTAACTATTTTGAAATTATTCCAATTTATAACTTCAAATCTAATCATCAAAAATAAAATTTAAACTCTAGAATCTCTGATGAGAACATGGAGTCAGATTTCCTGCAAAGTTTTTACCTATATTTCTGTGCAGCTGCCAAGACAAGAAAGAAAGAAAGAAAGAAAGAAAGAAAGAAAGAAAGAAAGAAAGAAAGAAAGAAAGAAAGAAAGAAAGAAAGAAAGAAAGGGAGGGAAGAAAGAAAGGAAGGAAAGGAGAAAGAAAAAGAGAAAAAAAGAAAGAATAAATAGGTATTGGCAAGGAAATGCCAATCAGCTCCAGCTAAAATTTCAGAATCTCTGAAACACAAAATTTTTTTTTTTCCCCCTCTCAAAATTTTATTAGGTGGAGTTTGGGCAAGAGAAAACCCTGAATCAGTTGTCCACCCAGTTCTGAACAACTGGAATAGAGGACCCTTTGCTTAGAGATGGGCTTGCACTGAAGTGGAAGCAGATCTTTGATTTTTAAAGGGAAGCTGATTGGTTTCATTTTGGATTATGCTTTAAATGGTTGGCTAAAGGATGACAATCTCTAGGGACAGGAACAGATGCAGAAGCCCTGTCTCTGTTGGGACAAACAGGAGCCCAGATTCACATAGGGCAGAAGATCATCTCTGCTATTCTCAGATCAAGATTTGGTGGAAGGGGAACCAGGACAAATTACAAAAGAAACAGTTCCTCAAAAACAGAGGTATAAAGGGTCGGAGGGTTAGCTCAGTGGTTCTGGCGCCTGCCTCGCAAGCGCAAGGTCCTGAGTTCGATCCTGGTGACCACATAGAATGCTGGGCGTGGCGACTCACGCCCACCAACAATCAATAGCACATACCACAGTGCTGGGCGTGGTGGCTCACCCCCACCAGCAATCAATACCACATACCCCAATGCCGAGCGTGGTGGCTCACGCCGATGATCCCAGCACTCGGGAGGCAGAGACAGGAGGATTGCTGAGTTCGAGGCTTGCCTGGACTACATAGTGGGCTCAGAGTCAGCCTGAACTACAAAGCGAGACCCTGTCTCAAAAAAAAAAAAAAATTATGCTTTTAAAACAACTTCATAGGGCCGGAGGGTTAGCTCAGTGATTTAGGCGCCTGCCTCGCAAGCGCAAGGTCCTGAGTTCGATCCCCGGTAACCACATATAATGCTGGGCGTGGAGACTCAACCCCACCAGCAATCAATACCACATACCACAGTGCCGGGCATGGTGGCTCACGCCAGTAATTCCAGCACTCGGGAGGCAGAGACAGGAGGATTGCTGAGTTCGTGGCGGCTTGCCTGGGTACCATAGTGAGCTCAGAGTCAGCCTGAACTACAAAGTGAGACCCTGTCTCAAAAGGAAAACAAAACAAAACAAAAAAACCAGAGGTATAAAGTTGTTACAAAGGAAAGAAACTCAATAATGGTTTACAAGGGACTGAGATAACAAAGGTTTTTTTTTTTTTTTTTTTTTTTTTTTTTTTTTCCTGCTACCATAGATTAAACTCAGGACCTTGACTTGCCAGGCAGGTGTGGTGCCACTGAGCTAACCCCTGGACCAGGGGGAAGTATGTGTTTTTCAGATTGTTAATAAGAAAAAGCTAATTATCAGATGGTGTTTTATCTTAAATTTTTCTACTAGGATTATCAGTTTAATGTTTAAATGGATAGAATTGCATTCTTGTTAATATCTAAATTACCTGCCACTATGTAGGCTTCTATAACATAAAAATTGCAATGCTGGTTATGGCCAAGAGACCAGCAAGGGACTGAGGAAGCTCTGATATGCAAACAGATGGTTGAGGAGTATTAACACCAAATATAACTCTCCTTCCCTCAAAGTTTGTTTGTATTAACTTTCAACATTGTTTTATCACCTTTCATTTAGTGAATAGAACTTTCCTAACATTTGCATATACCATTTAAAAAAAATGAGTTTGCTTCTTTTAGCATCTTCAGCAAGTCCGTTCGTGCCAATGAAACATAATGGTGCAACTCAAGTTACTTATAATCAAAGCAACAGAGGTCTAGTTGATGCATAAAGGAGTTTGCAGTCACTGTAACGGAGGAATTCTGACAAAGTATTTCTATCTTGTTGCATCAGAAAGTTGCAGGGCAAATTGAAGATTGAGTAGGAAATAGTGGAGTGACAAAACCAAGAATCCACCTCACAAAGAGAAGCCCAGAGACCTGAAGGCACATGGACCACAAAGGGCAGATTTGGGGTCATGGTAATGAAGTGGTTTTCTCAGTAGGAAAGATTTAGGGTATGTCATTTTAGGCTAGTTGTAAAAATCGACTGAGAGTTGAAGCAGTGAGGAATGTCAAAGTTATTACTAAACAGCATTTTATAGAGATTGGATATGATTTACAACATATTTAGATATCCCTTGACATCTGGATGGTAAATACAAATAAATAATAATGTAAATGAAAAGATTTTTGCCGCTTCGAGTGCTTACCGTGTTCTGGGAATTATAAGAGATACTTTGCTGCTGATGAACTCTAGCAATGATTCTTTCATGTGGATACTTCCGATCCTGTTTCTGCAATGAGACAGCTGAAGCTCAGGCAGATTATCTGACTTGCCTGGCATTGCTCAGCTTAGGAGCCATCAGCTAGTTTCAAAACCAGTTGTGTGCTTTCTAAGGTATACTGCAAGGAAATTGCACATTGATGTTAAAACAGACTAAAATCTATCCTTTCTACTAACTTCCAGGAAGTGCTGTCAAACATCTGGTATGAGTAATAAGAGCCTTGGATGACATAGTATTGGAATTTGCTGAGAATTATTTACTAATACTTTTCTTTGTTTTTATTTTTCTTAGCTCCTCCATGACCACATAATGTATGTATATTTGTAAGTACAGATGATGATTTTTTTCTTTAAGAATCTCATGCCTCAAAAGAAATGATAATACATATAAATGGCAGAAAAAACTAATCACATATCCCATAAAATACATATCTGTATGTAGAATTATGGAAAAAAGTCCTATAAATTTAAAATATTATAATTGTAGTCACTGTTCCTTTTATGAAAAATGCTATGGAATAATTGTATGTGTTTAGCTATATAAAAAAGCATTGATGGTTAACTTTATTTTTTCCTCACAAAATGGATTTCATCTGCTTTTATTAAGGAGAATAGTTAAGTAGAGTGAGATACTTATTAATCTAGCTGGCCTAGGTAAGGTCTAGTTCATTTTAATTAAAAGCTGAATTTCTATGAAATTACATATACACATAGAAAATGAAAGCACCTTGTATCTTACAGTTAACCTTTTATTTTAATCCTGAAACTTTCTATATGGTTATTTTAAGTGCATGTTAATAATATGCAATTACATTTTCAAGAATATGAACATTGTCTGAGATGTGGTTAATGAAGAGAAACTGTACCATAAATTGTAGCCAAAATATACAGTCCATGCAGTTGTAATTTTTCATGAACTACAGTGTTTTGCAATAAACATTTTTTTAGCTTGTTTGGATTTATTCTCCATTGTTTATAAAATGTACCACCAGACCCTACTGCTTGAAACAACTGCATATAATAACAGGCAATCTTCTTAGTTTAATAAGATCCTTTGGATAAAATTCTATTTCAGATCTATCTTGTGCTAAGAGAATGCAAATACTGATAAAACTACATACCAGTGTTTTTCATAATTTAAAGTTTGTTACATGGTCTAATGCAGATTTCTCTTCCCCCTGAGTTCTGCTAAACACAGTGGCTTTGCCAGTTTATGATCAATAAATACAGAATGTCCTACAAGGTATTCTGGGAACTGTAGTTAACTGGCAACATTTTTCTCTTAAATGCATATTTTAAAATAATGCCCAACAAAGACACTTATTCTGGTGACTGTCAGTGTGTCTATGAAAAAGTCTGCATTTTTTAGTGTTTTGTGAGTGGCGATTTGACCATCGCTAAATGACACCATCTGTACAATAGCCTAAAGATTTGCACAAAGCAAGATGCTCTCTCCAATCAGGAAAGTTTATCTCTAAAAGATCATGTGAGCCTGAATTAAAAAAAGACATGAAGGGGTTGGGTCTCATGCCTGTAATCCCAGCACTCAGGAGGCAGAGGCAGGAGGATTGCTGAGTTCAAGGCTTGCCTGGGATACATAGTGAGCTCAGGGCCAGCCTGAACTACAAAGCGAGACCCTATCTCAAAAAAAAAAAAAAAAAAAGATTTTAAAAAAAATTTCAATCTGAACTCTCAAAGCTAGAGAAGATGGCTTGATGTGGAAAAGAGAGACAGTGAGCAGATTACTACTTCTGCTTGCTTCCCATTAGACATTACATTACTATCACTTGACAGTGGGTGACAAAGTTATCAGGAAGGAATTAACTATCTTTTGTTAGAAGAAGTAAGTGTATTTGAGTCAGGAGCTGTTCTAGGAGGCACAGACTAATCTCTGGGAGTAGATGAGCATATTTGATGAACATAGAAAAACGGACGCTGAGCACTCAGACACCAGCATGGAGCTCAGCTTCTGAGAGCAGAAAGGACACAACCTAAAAGATGGCACCTTGTTCCTTTTTTGAGAGTTGGCACTTTTTTTTTTCTTAAGAAATGTCAGAAATAAGGGTTTATAAAATTATGTAAAATGCTTCAATACTTAAATATTGCCAAAATGGTACAATTTCAAATAAATATCTGTAAAATTAAAACAAAATTCCTCTAAAATTTAGCTGATCAAACTCAATGTGAGACTTTTGTTGTAATCTTGTATGTTTTCACCAGATAAATTTCAATGGCTCCTTAAAATGGACCCAGGATGCTGAATGGTGAAACATTCAGAAAACGAACTAGTATTTTTGAGTTAACTGGGTTGAGTTCTGTGTTTGTTTAAAATGAACTGATTTTATGTTATTTCCTCAGCTTTCTGTTAAATCTCTAATCAATTTTTAATGCATATTTTGGTCATTCATGTGCTCACATTTTTAATGACTTTATAGACCACAGCAAATTCCTATTTCTTTATTTTATTTTATTTTGTTTTGTTTTTGAGACAGGGTCTTGCTTGTATTCAGGCTGGCCCTGAGCTCACTATGTAGCCCAGGCAAGCCTCAAACTCAGCAATCCTCCTGTCTCTGCCTCCCGAGTGCTGGGATTACAGGCGTGAGCCACCACGCTCGGCTTCTTTTTTATTTTTAAAATTTTTTAGAAGTGTACCTAAACTCACACAACAGAAAGCATTATGAAAGAATTAAAATCATGAATTTTAAAAAAGATTAACATGTGAAGTAATGAATTTGTATATTTACTTATGAGAGGATGTTTTATAGAGCTCTTCTTTGAAATTAAAGAAAAATTATGGCTATTGACATACTTTGCTTCAAAACGAAGGTTATCTGTGACAATAGAATCTTTCTGGAGATATCTTTTCATCTCCTAACATTAATGATATGTGATGGCAGTTCAATTACACAGGGCTAGAGAAAATAGTTACAAGGAGAGAATAAATGCAATTTTGGAGAAGTCATAAAATTAGAAAATATTGCTTTTTTTCCCTTACAGAATACAAATGTATGCATGCAGATATGTAGGGTTCTATTTTATATATTTAAAAAATTAAAGAGTATACAAGACCATTAATTGATTTTGAATATATATATATATATATATATATATATATATATACCCACTACAATGTACTTTATATGTAACATTAATATAAGAACTGTTGTTATCCTCTATTTAAGCTCGATTTACAATTCCTCAAGTAGTTTTGGCTCATTTTATTTGGAACAAATGTGCCATGTCAGCATATCAAATGACAAATTATCTGATAATAATCAGTTTCTCCTTTAAAATCACAAGGTATTTTAAAAATCCAAGTGTGTACCCTAACTGGCCCTTGAATAAGTGTCTGTTGCTTTAACTTGTTTCCCTTAAAAGTCTAGTGATAGCTGAAAAGAAAACGAAAAGTACATGTACTCTTCAGTGAGGCAGAAAGAACTCTAATCATAAAGTTTCTAACCAGAACAGGGTCACCTACACTGAAATTTTCTGTAAACAAATAAATGCTGAGGCAGCAGAATGACTTCCTTAGTGCATTTTTCTCCTAGTAAAATCAGTTTGAGATAAATTCCAAAATAAATAAATGTCAAATAACAATTCCCATGACTAGTACTTGAACTGATTTAATAATTATTATGAAGACAAAGCTGTGATAGCCCTCTGAATGGAATGCTAAAAGGGGGCAATCTGGAATGATTTTAGCTTGGAACCATCTTAACAAATGAATATATTTCTTAAATGGCTGTCTCAACTGACCCCACTATCTAATTATGGCTGGCAAGAAGGGCTTCAGATTAACTATTGTTAAGCATAAGCCATTATTTTTGGTTGACATTTCTCAGCATTCAGTTAATAAACCTGAAAAGCATTTTACCTAATATTCTAGGTTTCCATTTACAACTAGTTGAAAATATACCAAGAAATTGCTCTAAATTAGACACACTGCCAACTTTCTCAGACTTGACCTAGTCAAGTAGTGATACTTTTAACAATTTTCCATGCTAAAATCACTGTAGCTTTATCACTGTGTAGAATTATAGAACATCTCTTATTCATTGTTTCCTAAGTATTTCTCCAGAAAGAATATCATTATGCTATACTATATGATTATACTATATCTAAAAGAGTTGAATGGTCTTAGGACCACGTGATTTCCCAGGAACCCCTATTTTGAAGGAGCAGTCCTTTGTGTTTAACACATCTGAAGCAGGACCCAATGAACAATCAGAGAGAATCATATCAAATTCAGTGATTTTCAGAGAGCCTTGGATATAAGCAATATATAGGTGTAGAAATCATAGAAAATCAATCTACAAAAGAACATCATTTTGCAAAATACAGGAGTATATATATTTTTTTGCTGTTCTGAAATGTGTTTGATCGTAAGCTTGTCCTTTGTAAAGGTATGCACTGGCGACATTAAATCTATTTCCTGATAGACTTAATTTTATTTGTATTCTTCCCACTTATATTGACAGATTCCTTCAGTGGTTGATATGAAACTGGGTGCTATTTTCCTGTCACAGTTAGAGGTAAGTTGTGTTGTTCCTTATCAACACTTGCTGATCCTTTTACAATGACCACTAAAATACTTATCAGCAGTGGGTTCACTGGTAGGAATTGTGTAGCGTTTGTGACTATTCTCTAACTTCTTGAAAATTCCTCATAGAGCTTTCCTTTTGCCATACTACATTTTGGAGACCATCAGCTAAATAGAGAATTCACAAAATCCTATGAAAAGACTTTTTTTTTTTTTGGTACCCGGAAAATAGGTTCCTTTGCTCTAAAGCCATTAATTAGCCATTTCATAAGTTCAAGTAATCACAAAATAACTTTTAAATCAAGTAAAGTAATATAGCAGTTTTGCATATTCAATTTACAAAAATGAAACATTCAAACAAGAAAATTAGTTAGTTTTTGTTATTTCATATAGTGATAGTAAGTGCTTACATAATTCTATTTTTTTTTCTTAATTTTGAGTCCTTCCTTTGTATGTACTTGAGAAACATCTCTAAGAAAATTTCTCTGCCACTCACACTGAAGACACGGATTTTATTGAATGTATACACAATATATTAGATGCACTGAATATGTTATTAACTGACACTGAACGCGCTGATTATACTCTAAGCTGACATGATACTGTTAGATATTTTTGACTGTTCTCTTACATTATTCCTAAGTAAGAATGGAACCTCAACAGAACTTAAAAAAATTATTAGCACATGTTTACAATATATGATGATTGCATTCATCTTCTGAATCAGTCCTATTTACTAATTTTAAGTAAACAAATCTGTTTGTCATTGTTTTTTTACAATTTCTAATTTGACCTCTTGGCTCTAGGACATCACTACATTTGTTTTAAATAATTAATATTATTTATGTGTACCCAAATAATCTCTCTCAGGTTACTTCAAGTCAGAAGAGGAACTAAAAGTTGCAGAGTGGAGGAAAAGAAAACCAGGCATTAGCAGGGGCAATGCCTGCTATCCTAACAGGGCCAGTGTCTGCACGTTTTACTTTCTTCTCTTGTGCTCCTTAGCCTGGTGTTCACTCTATTGGCATAACAATATTTATATAGCTCAGAAAGTTTCACTGTCATAGACTTGAGTATGTAAGACATTTGCTTTACCAGTATAAAAGTGTTTTCTAGGTCTTTCCTGTTAAACTGCCCAAGCAAAGATATTGAATTGAGCTATGTAGGTCAGACAACACTAGTTTCTAGTTGTCACTTGGCTACTTCCTAGAAGGGACAGAAGCAAAGTCTGTTTATCTGTCCAAAGCCAAAATGTGGTGGTTGAGTAAATGGAACTCAGTGAATTTTGTGAGTGGAGATAAAGTTACATCCAAAGGAATAAAAACAAAGGAGAATGAAAAAGTACTCTACTTCACGTGTGTTCTATGTAAAATGCACCATATTTATTCAATTCATATATTTCTCATTAGATTTCAGTCTAGAAGCTATCATAACTAACCAGCGGTTTGAACAGACATTCCTTTATGTTTGTTACAATAAATACTGAATTTGTCGACTTTCATGCAAATATAATGAGCGTCCTAATAACCAACACGTAGTTGTTGATCTCTTCACACATGATGATTGCTTGGTTGTAGTTTTTGGGTCTTTTGAATCAGACGTGCTGAAGCGTGATCACCACTTGTGACACAATATTTTCACGGCAGAGAGGGGATTGGGAAAGCTTGCAGAATGACACATAGCAAAACCTCCGCTGAGACGCGGCGCATGCTATTTCTGTTCACTTTGCATGGATCGAGCTCTGTCATGGGGGCGAACTTGACAGCCCTGTGCTTGGATATTCACTCTCCCTGTATAAAAGAGCAGTAAGCCACTTGGTTGCGGATGAAAATCCATCATCCCTTTAAGGAATGAGGAGCGAGAAGTTAGGGACGATGATAGTACCGACGGGAAAGTATTGTAATGACTCACAGTCCTTCTATTCCAGGTAATTACTTATTTCAAAGCATTGCAAGTGAACTATGAATTCCCTTGAATAGGCCCTAGCGAGACCAAGATAAATTGAGAGAGGTAAGGTCCTAGCCCACCCTACCTATTTTTATTTGTTTTATATAAAACAAATATGTAAAAAATTTTGAGGAAAATAGTATTTTCTTTTACTTCTAGAAACACATTTAAATTGCTGTTTTCTTAGTTATTGAATTCATTTATGTAATACGTGTTTGATTTTTAAAATCAACCTTGTTGTCTTCCATTCATACACTAAGCAGCTCATAATTTCTTTGTTATCTCACCTTTCCCTTCCCTGAGGTTCTTCATATTATTTTTTGCAATCATTTTCTATTGTCTGGTATCAATCCTTTCCCAATGTTAATTGTACTAGATGCTAAGACTGTCGTGGCAAAGTATTGTAGATTGGGTGGCTTCATTCACAAGGACGGGTTTTCTTTAGTTCTGAAGGCAGAAGTCTGAGGCGAAGGTTACAGTAGGTCTGGTTCTCTGAAAACCTTCACCACGCAGATGGCCTTTCTCTCGGGTCTATGTGTGATCGGTTTTGTGTGTCTGAGGCTCTGTTCACAATCTCTTTTTCAATTAAAGGCATCAGCTGTACTATATTAGACCATGTCCATATAATCTCACTTTACCTTAATGACTTTTAAATACCTTTTCTCCACATAGGTTATTCACAATATAAGTTACTATGAGGAGGGGCTTTAAAATTGAAAAATTATAGAGGATCTTTTATTTTGGGGCAAAACAACTAAATAAACCTTGTAGAAATAAATTTTGGAAAAATAGTGTATTTAAAATGAAAGAAAGGTGAGGATACTTAAACATATTTTAATAATGACTGTATTTCCTTTAATTAAGCAGGTAATAGCATCAATAATTTTTTTTAAAAGAGAAGCTAGGCAGAGTGGACTGCTGTCTCCAACTCTAATTTCATCAGATATTATGTTGCTGGAGAGGTCTTCTCTGTGCACAAAATGAAATGGTGTCTTATTTGAAGAATAGTCTCTTTTTCTTTTTTCTTCTCAAGGGCATCAATCATGGAGGTAAGCAGAGAGCAAAGAATATCTTTTTAAAAAGATGAAAAGAAGGTACTGTTACTTTATGCAAACATCTATACACCCATGAAGAAAATAAAAGTTATTTCAACCTTCAATATATAGCTACACTTCAATTCTAGCTTAAAAATTGTAATATGTTCATCTTCCAAAATTGTATCTTGACTTTATTTACTGTATGTAAACACCTAATTATTAGATTAGTTAAATAATATTTTTTATTTTTCTATTATACATATAGATATTATAATTACCATTTAAAAATAATCTATTTTGTGATTCTAACAAATAGAGGTGTCACTGTAAGTTTCGGAAAGAAAACCCATGTCTTTAGTCCTGTATCATTTCCATGAATCAAGCTCATTGATGCAAAATATTAAACTATTGAACAAGAAAATAGATTGTATGCAAGAGATACTTTCTTTAAAGATAGGAAATTTATAAAACTGAAGAGTAGATTGAAGATAAAGTTCAAAATAACAACTAAGAAAGCAAACATTTATTTCTCAAGGGAAACTGTAAAGAGGAAAAAATAATTTTATTCTATTCTAAAAGTTAATGAGTTGTATAATACAAGTTTCTAAAAGATATGCATAATATAATATTTAATAGTTTTCCTTTATCAAAATATTTTCTAAAATTTTATTGGGATTTGAATATAATTCTGTTGATATAACATGATTTTTAAAAGCAAGTTACATAGATTATATTAATTGCCACATTCATATAATATTCCCTTTCTATTTTGCATTTAAAAATAATTATCCAATTAAAACATGAACAAAGCAACAGGTGAAATGCAGATATTTGTAAATTCAACAATATAAATACACCTTATTGCTTTCTGTTTAAATACATCATGTTCTCTTTTTCTGTTTTCATGCTTCTATTTTACATATTCATATAATAAAGTTAATATAATGCTATCAAATGGCATAAATATGTATAATTTAATTTAATATTCAAGTTACAATAATATGACCATAATTATTTCTTTCCTCTTTACCCTTAAATGGCACAGTCAAAATGATTTAGAAGCATTTTCAATCTTATGTACAATACATGCCAGTAGGTGGTGGTAGTATTTTCTCCAAGCAATACAATGCTATTTTCATTAGAAAATAATTCAAAAAATAAAGATGATTTTCAAGTCTTCAGTAATTCTTACAGCAATGCATAGAGTGCAGAGATAATCTTTCCCAAGTTGCATTTCCATACGCTGTTTAGAAGTAAAACGAGGCATTTTAATCAGTGTATCAGAGTTTTAGGGATGGAAGGGAAAGTCTCTTAATAAATTTGGAGGCTATGGATTTAATTCCACAGCATTGACCATTACATTTTTCTTTTCTAGCAGATGCCAGCCATTAAATTAGAAAATTGAAATTGAAGATAAAGGGTAGGATATGCATATCCAGCTAGTGGGTGATTTTAACCAGATTTTCCCCTTCATCATGGCTCATTTGCATTGTGAATATCCTGCAAAAGACAGCTTTTCGTGGTCTCTTTGCTGTGTTTGTTTCTCCTACAATATAATTCAAAGGGTCTAATTGTGTATTCAGATATCGTGTACATATTGCCCTAGGTCTGGGATTTCCTGTTACTAAGAATGATAAAGATTCTTTCCTATTTAATGTACAATTCACCCATTGTGTCTACATATGTGAAAGGGGACTTCTGTAGAATATCCCTAAGCAGGGGAAAGAGATTGGGAGAATGAGGGCATGCACTTGATTGGGAGATAACAGAGAAAACTTGCATTTAGCAAAAAGGAGGAGAGGTGAACTGGTCTCCATAAATGAGCTGTTTTTAGCTTGAGCTGATAGTTTGGAAAATGATCTGATTTTTAGGGCCTTCATATTTAGAGACTTGTCCTCACCTTAATGAAATCTAACTTTCAGGAACATGAAATACCCTATCCAGCTCTCTCTCCAATTTTAGTTTTAGAAATCAGATGTTAGTAGAACATGCAGAAATAGGCTTCACATCTAAAAATGCCAACATTACTATAACTTTGGATATAAAGATAGGAGAAGAATTGTTTAAAAGGATGTTTTCTTCAGGCTGGTAGTTTAGTACTACTTGAGATGGTTAGGATCTAAGATCTTGCTCCCCCAGACCTGAAGGGCAGAACATGCAGTTTCACAAGGTAACATGGAGATTTGAGTTAGTGTCAAAATTTGAGAGGCACTCTTTTAGAAGACCCCTAGTTAATGCAATCTACTTATTCTTTTAAAGAGGAAAAAGGACTACCAAATGCTGTCTTTATATATCACACACTTAGGATTCCCATTTCTGAATCATATTTTTTTTTTCCAGATAGGGTCTTGCTTTGTAGTTCAGGCTGATGCAGCGCTCACTACATAGCCCAGGCAAGCCTCGATCAAACTCAGCAATCCTCCTGCCTCTGCCTCCTGAGTGCTGGGATTACAGACTTGAGCCACCAAACCCGGTCTAAATCATATTTTTATTTGAAGGAGTTATATGTGTAATAATAAATATTTTTTAAAAAAGTAACAGTGAGATTAAACAAACACAATACAATTAATAAAATTGCCAAAAATAAAAAGATAGGGAGGGTGACAATGTAGAAATAACCAAATCTTGAAGTTCATTTAATTCTTCTATTCCCCTGTTTTGAAGTCAAGAGTGACGTCCTTACATGTTATACTTTTTCAGAATTTGGTGACTAAAGTCCTTGGAAAATCCTTGTAAGAAAAGCTGAATTTGGAAAGTGCAAAAATCTCTAGATAGAGCTAAACACAGTGGAAACGCAGTGACAAGCGGTAGAATGGAAGTGCACTACACTTGTGAACACAGATGAATTTTCTGACATTCTACAGGTTTCCCTGTTTTTTTTTAATGAATTTGCCCATGTATGAAATATAGTAGGATTTTAAAAACAATTTCAATCATTTATTACAATTAGAAATGTCCATTTTAGGAAGAAAACCCTCAAATGGAGAGGAGAATTAGGCAGGCAAGGGAAATCAAATAAAGGGCAGAAAAATTTGAAGGTAAAAAAAGAAAAAAAAATGGAAACAAAGCTTATGTATATAGGAAGTGGAGGAGCTGAAGGAAGAGCAGGGAATGGGAGGAAAGAATCAGACTATATCATATACATGTACAAATTCTCAATGATGAATGTGATCATAATGTATACCTAAAATATACTAATAAATTCAACACAGAAAAGAAATCTATTCTTTAAAGAAAGTGAAAACTCATTATTATTGTATCTACTCCCTGTTTAAAACCTCTTGAGTAAAAGAAACTCAATTGTATTCGTTTCAGTATTCTACATGAGAATGTGCCTATGTACACCAAGTAGTTATTAACTCTGTTTTTAAAGTTATGAAATTTATATAGTTCATTAATTCATACTTATTCTCACTAACAATAGGGCTTAATACAAAGTGAGTTTGCTGAGGATATTACAAGGACTTAAAGAACAAATAGGAAAAGATACTTTATATAGTATATTCTAAGAAGAAATGTTCCAGATATAGAAGAAACACAAATAGTTAACTGTTCTCTTTTGACAGAAAATTCACAGTGCCTTCCAGTTTTGTGCTTATATATAACCACGCTAGATGTAGAGAGCAATTTTCTAAAGTGGATTTGGTACTTTGGAATTGATTTAATTGGTCATTTAATCATAAAAACTATTGAAAGAAAAATATTCTTATTGATCAAAGTCTTAAAGAATAGGAGCTATCTACAAAACTCTCTCCCTTGTCAGTTTCTTTAGATGCCACTAGCATATTGGTGGATCCATTACTACCTTGAGGTTCCCTCCTGCTTTGTTTTCTCCTGGAGTACCAGGGATTGAACTCAGGACTTTGAGTTGTGCCAGGCGGGTGTGGTGCCACTGACCTATGTTCCCAGCCCCCTGTTTTTTTTAACCATAAGTCTTAAAGAAATAAGAAAGCTCTGATGGTTATAAAATAACTTTAAATATTAAATTAATGAAAGGAATTGAGATGTCATGTGTTTTAGAAGAGACGGGAATATAAATTCAATGAGTCACAGCTCTCAGCAAGTCTCTTCTCTTTCCTGTTATCAAAGTGGAAGACTAGATTCATGGAGACTCATCTTTTAAGAGTATTTTCCCCTTGGTGCACTCAAGAAGATCTAGGTGTGTGTTTGGAGACTACTGTCTGTCAATGGGTCTCTTTTCTCTGAGAAGCATGCAGTTGGTTGAGACCAAACCAGGCATGCAACATGTATTGCAGAGGTTATGAAGGACCATTCTCTTACTGCTATCGTACTGAATATGACTCCAATTTAGTGCATGAAAACTGCCCATAACAGAGACTTTTTAAGGAGTTTGTACATTTTTCTACTTTTTAAAGGAGAGTTGAAGACAGAAAGGAGAGAGAAGTTGATCAGGTAAATCTTACTCAGGTTATCAGTTTTTAACCTTAATATAATAGTTTATTTAAACCTTTCAATGATCTCTTCACTAAAATAATTTTGAAAAAAACTGATCTGTAAGAGTTATCTATTCATTTAGACATATGCGTTCATATACGTATGTGTGTATGTATATGCACAGAATGTATCTAGATGCTTGCAAATACATATATATTCACAAATTCATCTCACACATTTATCCAGATGTACTATACCTGTACACTGACTTCTCAAGTGTTGACATGGGCACATAAACTTTCATTTACAGAAACCACAAATGTAAGATATGACAATCTTTCTTGAAAATGAGGACAGAAGATAAATATTGTTTCTAGAAAACATCAGATAAATCCTTATGCAAAATTTATGTAATCTCAAAATTTTAACCTCATTATTTTTTGTTTGGGAAGAGTCCTTACTTTTATTTTTAAAATTTTATTTATTTTAATGGAGTTCATTGGTGCATTTTAGGCATACATTATGATCACATTCATCATTGAGAATTTGTACCTGTACATGACACATTTTTATTCTCAGTTTTTCCCATTCCCTGCCCTTCTTTCAGCTCCTCCACCTCCTATATACATAAGCTTTGTTTCCATTGTTTTCCTTTTTATCATCAAATTTTTATTTCCCTTCTTTCCTTTCCCCTCCACCCCCAACCTTTTTCCTACTTTAGAATACCTATTGTATATCTTAGGCCTCATGTCTATCAAAGACTGGATACATATGATGTGTTTTATAAATAAATGGAATATTAGTCAACCATAAAGTCTGATAAATTAGAGGAATTTATACCTAAATGGATGCACCTTCAGGTCATACTTATAGGTGAAATAAATATAACACATATGTGTAAAATCCATACCATTTCTGTCATATGAGAAACTTAAAATATAAGTGAGCTGCTTATTATTTCAACTATAGTAGCATTTGTGTAGTCAAGAAGATTTTTCTTAAATCTTAATAACTAAGAAGTTATTCAACTTCATTTGCTAATGTACTCTTGGAAGGATCTTTTCATAAGTAAAGGAGACTTGTGAGAATAGGGTAACAGATGAGATCAGAGAGGGGGACAAAGTTGATAGGACATGAGAGGGAATCAAGTCTAAATCAAATTTCACTTCTATTATAGGGTAGCCTGGTCCCAGACTTGGAAACAACACAAACTTTACTTGGAAGTTCTCTATGAAAATGTAACTAAATCGTTATGGGGCTCACTTTTAACTTTCTAACTTTAAATACTGTTCTTCTATTTTTTAATCTTACTTCAACGAAGTATAACAAACCCTTTAGAATCATAGCCAGGGATGTTCTCCCCACTGAGAGTGAATGAAATCTTCCCCTTAAACCCTGGCTCAGCAATTGGAATTTACTAAGGAAGCCAAGAAAGCCTGGGGGTGGAATCACAAGATAGTGCATAGGTAGGCAGACCTCAAAAGTCACTGTGCAGGAAACAATAAAGTCATAGAACCGGGTGTTTGTGCAGCATGTTGTGTGGGAGTAGAAGAAAAAGAGTCTTTTTTCTTGGTCAGGAATCAGTTTGAATATGTTTGCAAAGAACATCTGTCATCTGACAAGAAGCAGTTGTTGCTGCTTTTGGGTAGCAGTTGCCTTTTAATGCATGGTTTCGCTTATACTTTCTTCTTTGGGGCTGAGAAATACTAGCTGAGTTTGGACAAATCTCTTTATTCTTCCACTGTGTCTGTCAGTGTTGCTTCTGTTGTTTGTTCTTGACCCAAGTCTTCTGGATGGTACTAAATAAGTAATTATAATTTATTTTTCATCTTGTCTAAGAAAAAGGTGATGATTTAAAAAGAAAAAAAAAACTTTTGGACTGAAAGCTATTACTGAGTCAGATGATAAACAGAAAGGCCCAAAGTACTCACCAACTGCTTTGGGAATTGTCCATCAATTACATCATTTCCAGGGATTTAAGATTACAAGTTTTTTTTTCAAGAATTACCCATGAATTTAACTATGTGAGAATTAATCAGACAAACATAGTCCTTTAAAATTGTCCTATTTTCTTCCTAAATTGAGATATATTTCTTTAACCTGGTAATCATGAAGTTACAACAATCCAAATAAAATTTCACTCATGCAAGAAAATATATTTTATTTAACACAATGTTTAAAGAGTGTTCATAGATTTTGCTTCTTTTGTTTTAAATATTCAGATCACTTTCTTTTCCTGTGACTGAAGTTTAACAACTCTTTAAAGCCATATTTCAAAAACATGTTTGTTTTTGACTTTCTGATTATAAAATTAATTAATCTAATAGTAGTCTTTTATTTTATTTTATTTTATTTTTTTGAGACAGGGTCTCCCTTTGTAGTTCAGGCTGGCCCTGAGCTCACTATGTAGTCCAGGCAAGCCTGGAACTCAGCAATCCTCCTGTCTCTGCCTCCCTAGTGCTGGGATTATAGGTGTGAGCCACCACGCCCGGCACTGTGGTATGTGGTATTGATTGCTGGCGGGCGTGAGTCACCACTCCCAGCATTGTATGTGGTTACCAGGGGGATCAAACTCAGGACCTTGCACTTGTGAGGCAAGTGCCAGAACCACTGAGCTAGAAATCGCCGGGCCCAGTAGTCTTTTGAAAAAATTTAACAAGAAAAATTTTTTTCTATGCCAGACATAATTATTTAATATGTTAATATATTTATTTCAACTGTTAATTTTAATCTCTACATCATTTTTAAGGGTAAAGGACCATTACGGAAAATATAAAATATCATTTTCAAATTTAATTGAATTTTATACAATCTTGCTTTCATTTTAACTAATAGCTTTTCATCACTTTGGTGGAGTAGCTACTGTTCTATTATAGATCATTGAGCCTGAATTCAACTAATAATCGTCTTGTAGGTGAATATTCAGTTTACTACTAGTGTACTATCCTAATTACAGATCCACTAAGTGCATTCCCACCAGACTCTTCACCGATACTGAAAATATTTTCATGTAAATTTCTGAAAGTGAAGCTAACACAGCAAAAGATATAAAAGTAAATGCTTTCAATAAGTTCAAACTTTCCAGAAAGCCGATGAAAATTATTAGGTCTTCTAGTAATTTGAAAAGATAGTCCATTCTATCAAATATTTTGATTGAAAAATATTTTTCATTTGTAAATTTTTCAGATGGTTAATAAAAAAATTTTCATACTTGTATTGAATAGCTGTAGCTCTTAATTTATGAGTTGCCTCTTCCATCACAAAAGAAATTTATTGGATTATGGCAATTTATTGTACTCAACAAGATCTTTATGAGTTACAAAAGCATCACGTGTGTATTATAATGTTCTAATTTTTCATTATTTTTACCTCAGAATGTGAATGTACTTTTTGACATTTGGAAATTTATGTTATAAAATCACATGGCCATTTATTTGTGATTCTTCTATTATTCATAAATTTGGAAAGAATATACATGACCACAGAATTCGTATTCACTTAAAATGTTTTTATTTCATCTTTAATTTGACATTTTAATGATCAAAAATAATTTTGTCAGATGAAATCAAACATTTATTATCTAGAGCTGTTTAAGTCATGACCTGGAATCACCAAGTAGGAATTCCTTTGAGAAACTGTTGAATTATGGTATCAGCCATTATGCACTTTTGTTCTGAAGTACAAATATGATATCTTGATCTTTTACTGATTATGTAGCAGACTGAACTTTAAAATACTAAAGCTAAGCAGTGTATTTTAATATTTTATAGCAGTATTCTGCTAGCTTTTTATAAAAAAGAAAAGAAAATGTGTTAGGATTTACTTAGCCACTTTGCCTTGAATTAGTGGGTATTTTTAGGATTTCATATTTTAGGATGATCAAATCTGTAACTAACACAATTTTCAAAACAGCCTTATAAAAGCCCGGTCATTGAAGTTATTTCAATGTCACTCAACAAGCCAGCAAATTATGGATCTGGATTCTGAATGTGTTATTACAAATTTTCAGCCTGAAGTTTAACCCACAGAAATTCACAGCACAATTGTTTTGAAGCTAAAACGGTCCTCTGTGGTGCTCTTTCCTCATGGAATCTTTCCCTATGCTCGGCGGGAAAGTTTCTGTGAAGTGTTAGGCACAGAAAGAAATGAAACTCGGAACAGTACTCATTTCAGACCGTGCTACAAGATGAACCAAAAAATAAATTAATGTTAGAAATATCTATTGTGATTTCTATTATAGAGATGCCCTCAGAGGGAAGAGGTAGGTTGCTTCTAATCTAACAATAATATGTCTGTACATTTAAAGTTTCACAAATTTTTCAAATATGTTATTGTTCACATTGATGTAATTATGGCAATTGAGTAAGCCAAACTAAATAGTCTCTTTCTATGGTTTGCTTCAACTTGCTCCAATCTGTCTTCACAAACACCTGTCCAGTTTTATACTTTTGGTTATTTGATCATATAGGCAACATTTACCAAGTGAAGAGTAAGAAAACAAAGCTAGAAGCAGAATGAAAAGAAAAAAAGAAGAGGAAGAGGACAAGGAGGAAGAGGATAAGGAGAGTCGAGGAAGAACAGAGACGGAGGAAAATAGCATGACAAAAACACTGTGGTTGGTGGGAGATGGGGGCTGGATTAATTGTAAGTGTTCTCAGAGAAAAAAAATGACACATCTGAATAGGCAGCAGGACTCATTTCTTGCCAATGAAATTTCTGAAGCTGCAGAATCATCTCTAAAAAGAAATGATTAAAATCTCTTGTCTGAGCCACTTGCAATTGCACCTCATAAAGCTTCTGAGAACTCTGTACTGTTAAGTGACGGATGATGACCTAATAAGTCCAGTCCATTGGTTCTGTGATAGTCTTGGCAATTCCTTCTCATGGAATAACTTCATAATCAAATCTGAGACACCCTGCAAGCACTACATAAATTCATGTCTTCAATTTTTGGATGACTACTCAGATACTATTCTTGTATTTATATAATATTTTTAAAAGAGTGACTGTTCCTCTCTCTGTAAAAGCACTTTTCCTCACAAAAGAACGTGTTCCTCTATCACTAGAGAAAGAAATAATTTGAAAAATAAAACAATGGTTTATCGAATTATAATATACAATAGATCTGATGCCTGTTTCTGGATGTTGGAGTCGTTACTTTACCATAAGATGCCACATTAAACATCCAGTTATTATTTTATCCAACTAAAAGGAAGAATAAAAGACTTTAAAATGACAATTTGCATATCACATTTCAATGTGATGTGACTTAAAACAGCTGACCTATTAAACACTCAAATTAGACTTTACAAGCAAATAACCGATTCTACCTTGGCTTTAACATTGCCTCTGGCACATTTATAATCTGAATATCTGAACAAAATTTAAAGACCTCCCTTTTGGTGCCTGGGAAACTTCTTACTTGACATTCAATGTTAGGATTTCCTCATGTGAAATGTTAGTAGTAATACTTGATGTTTGCCTTTTTGGGATTTGGCTAGTTGCTATAATATCAGTTGGCTACTCCCCTCTTTTTCCTAAATATTGATACCCTTTCTAAGTCCTTTCACACTCTAAATATACCTGGGGATTTTCGCCTTGAGCTCTTTACTTGCAGTGAGAAATGATATGCAGAAACTTGTCTATTAACCTATCACATGGGACAGTTTGGTTTCTGTAGTCATAAGCTCAGAACACTACAGTGAGCTTCTAAGTGGTAAAAGGAAAGGAGATTGGAAGGAGGAACTGAAGATATTTTTCTCCTATGAGTTAGCACAAGGGCAGACTTACAGGCTACACGTGTTTTGTTTTACTGATGGTTGTAACGAGGGACACCTGTACCACAGACCCAGAAGGGATACATTAAAAATAAATGGAAGAAAAATGTAATAATAAGCTGTATTTCAGAGTCTGATTTGAAGTTGAGTGTGTGAAATTTTAAAATTCATTTTTCCTAAAAAATGTTTTATCATTTAGCTGATGTAATTTAGAATACAGTATTGTGGCTGAAACATACCATATTTTAAAGGGTTCTTTCAGCTTTTCCAACAGAAATGTTGAGTGAAGTGTAGAGTTTGTGAGATCAGTTAGCTACTAAATAATGATCTCTTATTCTGTACTGGGAAATCTTTTTTTCCATAGCTAGTTCAATAAACCAATTAATATCAATAAATGCTGAGGAAGCAAATCTCTATTCACTTTTGTCTGGATTAGTTAACATGAAGAAAATCCTTCCTCTCTCCTGAAGTATTTAATCTTCTCACAGGAAGACATCCTAAAGTAAGGTAAATAAAATATTTTATATATTTTCTTGTTGGCATACATTCTATTTTTTCTGATGAAAGAATTTACTTTTCTTCTACTTCTGGAAAATTTCAATATGTTTTTTCTCTTAAATAAGACTCTTTAACAAATTTGTCAAAATAGTTTGACATTTTTTTCTTAATATTCTGAAATTAAATTTCTACTTTATTATCTTTTTCATGATTTATTAATTTTAATGCTACAATTTACATATGCACAATTATCACTTTCATGAAAGGGATTTTTTTTTTTTTGAGACATGGTCTTGCTTTGTAGTTAAGGCCGGCCCTGAGCTCACTATGTAGCCCAGACAAGCCTCAAACTCTCAGCAATCCTCCTGCTTCAGCCTTCCAAGTGCTGGCATTACAGGCGTGAGCCACCACTACCGGCGCTGTGGTGAGTGGTACTGATTACTGGTGGGTGGAAGTCACAATACCATGCCTGGTATTGTTGTATATAGTTACCAGGGATTGAACCAGGGACCTTTCACTTGCTAGGCAGGTGCCAGAACCACTGAGCTAAATCTCCGGCCCCATCAAAGGGAATTTGTACTTCTACATGGTATATTTTGTTTCCTTTTTTTCTTCCATTACTCCTTTCATCCCTCCTTCCTCCTTTATTTACAATAGCTTTGTTTCCATATATTTTCCTTTTTCGTACCCCCACCTTCACAGTTTCCCTTTCCTTTTGAACAGTTTCTTACTATTTCATACTATCTGTTAGACATGTTGTCCTTATGTACCCTTTCAGTTTCTCACACCTGAAAGACCATGGAATACTTACACATATGTGTCCAATTTATTGCACTTAAGAGTTTGTCAGACAAACGGCTACACTCTAAAATATATATAAAGAACCTAAACAAATCAGTCCCCTCATTTTTAAAGACCCAATTCAAAAAGTGGGCATCTGAAATGAACAGACACTTCTCAGAGGAAGAAGTAAAAGCAGCCAAGAAGCATATGAAGAAATGTTCAACATCACTAGTCATTCGAGAGATGCAGATGAAAACAACACTGAGATTTTATCTCACTCCACAAAGCATGGCTGCTATTGTGAAATCAACCAGCAATAGGTGCTGGCGAGGCTGTGGGGAGAAAGGAACCCTTCTCCACTGTTAGTGGAAATGTAGATTGCACATCCATTGTGGAGATCAGTGTGAAGATACTCAGAAAACTAGGATTAGAGTTCCCATTTGATCCTGCTATTCCCATGCCAGGAATATACACAAAGGAATTAAAAGAATCATATTGTAAAGTCATACATATAGTCATGTTCATAGTAGTTCAGTTTGTGATAGCCCAATCTTGGAAACAACCTAGATGCCCATCAACTGGAGAGTGGATAAAAAAGATGTGGTTTGTTTTTTGAAATGGAGTATTACTCTGCCATAAAGGAGGAAAATGGTACATATGTGAAAATATACGAACCTTGAGGATACACTAATAAGTGAAATAAATTAATCACAGATGTGTAAATGTTGTATATTTTTTCTATTATGAGAATCTATAGATGTGAATGAATTCTACAGTGTATGTTAGATTTTGTAAAATAGGGGATATTCAAAGGGAATGTGGTGGGAGAATGTAATGAGGAGGAAGAATAAATATGATTCAGAAAAAAAGAAAAAGCATGTATATAAGGGGTGGAGGTCATAAGTGGGTAGGGATATGGGTAAAAATGAGAATGAATTTGTGTCATATATTGGTACGAATTTCCCAATTTGGAGTGTGATTGTGAACTGTATATAAAATATACCAATAAAGAATTCAATTAAAAATAATTTAGTCCAGTAAACATAATTTCCAAATTTAACACATAGTGTTTTTTTCCTTCTGGATAACAGTTTACATGTATTCAGAATTTACAGAGGACATTTGAGGAAAGGCAGGTCTTTATATGACATTGCATCTTTTAAGGAATAGTGTTTTAGTACATATAACTTATGCAAAATAAAAGGCCCTGCCAACATTATAAGGTCACCATATGTGACCACATTGGTAGGGAAAGATTTGGTCATTCAGGTGTTTGTGGATCAGCATTCCATAGATTGGTGTCAGAAAACAATCCTGAGCTTTTACTACACTTGGAGACACTGAGATTTCACACTGAAGCAGGACAAAGACACCATCGTGGAGCTTCCACAGAGTGTGATAATAAGGTTAAAGTTAAAACACCGTGTTGACATCAGAAACTGAGGCTTGTGCTTGATTTATAACACACCCAGTTTTGTCAGAGTTGGCACTGGTGAGCACTCTGACAGGGTGGTGATAACGTAGTGCAGGAGCTGAAACTGCCAGTTCTTACACCTCCGTTTTACTAGCCAAGGAACTTAAAACAAAATTTCAGTGTTACTACAATACAATGCTTGTTGTAGGTTCTAAAAATCTGACAGATCCATTGTGCCTGCTTACAAATTTGAGAGGTTTACTTTTCATGTGCTTAATTTTAATGCATTATTATGAATCACTTAATTACATAGATTTAAGAAAGTCACACACAGGTAAAACTCCTGGGTATGTGCTTAATGACCAAAACTGATAGGGGTGAAGCTCAATATTTGAAATGGAATAACCATCTGAAATCAGTGCCTTAAAATTCTAAAGCATAAACCCAGATTACACAGCAATAGGCAATTTTTATTTTTAATTTTTGTTAATGGGGATCAAAGTTGGGACCTTGTGGTTGGGAGGCAGGTGCTGGAACTGAACAAGAAGTTTTCAATTTTTCCTGTCCATGGTGATTAAATAGGGAAACAGCATTTCTTAGGGAAATTGCATTTTAAAATTCCATGCAAAGTAACAGGTATTTGGAAGAAGTCGAAGTTAATGGAGATGCAGTGACATCAGGGGAAAGTCATCCAATATGGGAAATGAAAGAACATGTTGTTTTCAACTTTCACATTTGTAAATAGTTACAGAAAGTACTTTAAAATATTTATATGTAAGTTGCACTATGTTCAAAAGTGTTTTCATAGGGATGATTATATCAAAGATTTATTAATACACTAACAATGCATATTGTCTATTTAGTATTTTATTTTGAGGTAATTATCAAGTCACATCCAAGTGTTACAGATAATATAAAGAGATCTTTCTGTGCTATTTACACAATCATCGATAGTGGTCACAACTTTGATAACTGCAGTAAAGGAATCATAGGAAAGATATTTATATTGACAAAACACTCCCTGGTCATATTCAGATTTTCTCCCCTTTCATCTGTGCCCATATGTGTATCATGCACCTTTAGCTCCACACAGCTGGAGCGTGTCCATAAGACTGTCAGCTCACTGTGCCCTGTCTGACCCCGAACAGTTCCACACCACGCTCACCTCTCACGTTGCACTTTGCTAAGAATACCTATCTTCTCTTATTCACATGTCATTCCCACCCTGGGGACAATCAATAAATAGCCTGCTTTACTCTTGTAAGCTTTGTCATTTCAAAAATATGATATTGGTGGAATCATACAGCATGTAACTTTTTAAGTTCTTTTATTAATCCATGTTTGCAGCACAAAATGTTTACATTCTTTGTGACAAGTACGTGTACATAACACATTTTATCACCTTATTCATCTCCTTTCCCTCCATTCCTTCTATCCCCTCTCTCCAGCTCTTAATCCCTTTCCATTTGATAAGGATCCATCTTCCCACTCATTATTACATTTCATTTATTTTGCTCTTTATGTTTTTGACTTCTCATATAAGAAAAATCATGTGATATCTAAGCTTCTTTGTCTAATTTAGTTTAGTTAACATTATGGTCTCAAGGTGCATTCATTTTCTTACTAAGGATTCAAGTTCATTTTTAGGACTGACTAGTACTCCATTGTGTATGTGGCAAATATCATATTTTCTTTATCTGCTCCTTTGTTGATATATAACCAGCTTCCAAGACTTAATTATTATGAATTGTGGTGGTATAAGCATAAGTAAATATTGCTTTAATGATGTTTCTCAATCTTTCAGGAAAATAATTCCAAGGGAACTAGCTAGGTCAAATGGAATTTCTAGTTTTAGTATTTGAGAAATTTTCATAATAATTTCTGTAAGGTTTTACTACTTTATCTTCCTGGCAACAATATAGAAAGTTCCTCCTCCCTTCCCCAACTTCTTCCTCAGCAATGTTGGTAATTGTTTCATTTCCGGATAATGGCAATTCTTTTGGCATGATATAGAATCTCAGTGTTCCTATAATTTAGATTTTCATAATGGCCAGTGATGATGAAAATTTTTTCTTACACTCTTTATTGGACATTCATACCACTTCATTACTATTATTTGCTTGGATCTTATATTTTGGGAAGGTCTAAATTGTTTAGTTCCCTTTATTTTCTAAATATTAGTCCTCTAATAGTGGGGCAATATTTTTTTCCATTTCATAGGCTGTCTTTTAATTCTATTGTTAATATGATGATGTTTTCCTGTACAAAAGCTTTTTAATTTGGTATGATACCATCTGTTGATCTTGGTACTATTTCTTGTGCAATTAGAATGCAGCTCTCTTTATTGAGAAAGGAAGCTTCTGCCTAAAAGAGACAGAAGAGGGACCCAAGAAAATGGGAAACCAGCTCACTTTGCTTTCAAGGGGGCTTTTATGGAGCAAAGCCATGAGGTGAGGTGGGTTTAAAGTGGGGCGAAATTATAGCAACCAGCAACATTGCAAATACAGTGGTTTAAGTAATATTGGTACAATGAGAAATCACAAACTGAACAAAACCACAATCAACCAATAAGATTACAACAAGTATAGTTTCTTAGGTAATACTGATTACATGCAGATCCAAAGAGAAATCAAGTCACATAACAAGTGTACAAGGATTTTCAGTCAAGAGTCTTCCAAGAGAGAGTGGGTCAAGGTCTTCTACCCTTCCTCTACCCTGCGAGACTGGCGCCTACTTAGAATAACCAGACGGATGCCTATTTAGAATATCAATCACTGCTATTTAACTTACGTGGATGGGACAGTTTCATCTTTTGGTGATGCTAACCATCAGTGGAGGTCTCACTGATTGTCTTCCATGCTGACTCCTTCTCTGTGAGTTTTAGAGAGCCAGCCTGTATAACTGCCTACAAAATCTCTAACTTGCATATCTATAACATTTTCATGATAAAAGTACTGCATAAAATATGTTTAAAAGATAATTATGTCAAGAAATCATTAATGACATCATATTAAATGAAGAAAAATGGAGAGCTTTTCTCCTAAAAATCAAAATGAGTCAATGGTGTTCACTATTATCACTCCCATTCAACTTAGTACCTGAAATATTAGCAAGACCAATTAGACAAGAAAAAGACATAAAAGTGATATGTATAGAAAGAAAGGAGTTAGATTGTCATTATCTGTAGATGACATGGTCCTCTACATAGAAGACCTGAAAAATTCCATCAAAAAACACCTAGAACTAATAATTCAATTGGCAGTGTAACAGAATAAAGATAAAATCAACACAGCATCATGCAGGAGAATAATTTTTTTCCATATTTTACTTTCAATCTGTCTACACTTTAAATGTGAAACTCATTTATTTTAAATGTTATATAATTGGTGCATATTTTCTCATCAATTTTACAAATTTATACCTTTTAAGTTTATTTTTATATTGAGTAAGTATTGATACTGTAGAGTTTATGTCTTTCATTATTAGTTTTCTGTCTTCTTAGTTCTGATGTTTCTCTCTTGGCAGTTACCCTTCTCACTTGTTATTAGTTTTTCTTTTAGAATTCCATCTTTGCCTATTTACTGAGTACTGTATATCTCTTAGCTTTAATATGGTTTCTCTAAATATTATGATATTTTTGTGTGACATACATATTTTTTGAGTAGGAAAATTTTATTGAGAGAGAAAGCTTCTGCCTTAAGAGAGACAGAAGGGGAAACCCAGAAAGTGGGGAACCCAGAAAGTGGGCAACCCCTCTACCTCACTTTTTAGAGGGCTTTTATGGAACAAAGCCATGAGGTGAGGTGAGTCTGTAATAGGGGGCTATCAATAAGATTTAAAAAAGGTAGGTGGGTTAAATTGACCAATGAATACAGTGGGGAATTAACAATCAGACAGGAATTTTTGACTCTGACTCTTTTCCGGGGAGGTGGGTTAAAGTCTCAGCCTTCCACTCCAGGAGGTTGGCGCCTTCTCTAGAATATCTGATGGCTGCCTACTGTGTGTGACACATTAGTCAATTAGTATTTTCAGTGAATTATGATAACTTTACAGTCATTCATATCCCTTTACCTTTCTTACTTTTAAATATGATTATGTTGAAAATGATGTTATTTCTTCTTCAGTATGAAAATTTCATTTATAAAAATCAAGGGGGTATTCTATGTATATAACCACATTTTGACTCAAAGATGCTGAAGAGTCTTTTATCATTTCTTTTTCTTTGATGAGCTTTTTCTGCATACTCAGTATGAATGTTTTATAATTATGTCTTTTACTACTGTGTCATACTCTGAGAGGTTGTAGGTCATAAGATGACATTTCATTGCTCTGCAGTGGCAGTTTCTTAGGCAGAGATTTTTTTCCTCTCCACAATTCCATAGCCTCCTTTGGTTGCCTGTTACAAAGATCATGTTCACACCCAATGAAGAGAAAGACAGAAATATGAGTTATGTCATCATATGTGTTGTAGTCAGGGTTTGCAGATTTCATACAGGACACATAGTTTACAAGATCATTTTATAATATATACCAAAAAGTCAAATGTAAACATATGCAAGAGATCTCCCCACACACTAGAGACCTAGAGAATGCAGCCAAGGCCCTGGATCCAATGGCAATAGTTCATGCAAGTCTGTATTGAAGATCTGCACCAGGAAGGCCCAAAGCCTGATGTTGGAAGCTAGGAATTCTGTCAGTGGGGTAAAGGGTCTATACTGAAGCCAGAAAGTGCTGCTCAAGGGAACATCAGAGCTCCCTTGATGAGAACAACTGTCATCCCCAGAGACAGTGAGAACCTGAGCTCCTCTAATGATTAACAGCCAAGTTCACATCATGAGGATCAGTTTAGCCAAACTTCTCTAAGGAAATCAAGAGCAAATTCTCTTCACCTTTAGTACTTTTTTTATGCCATCTGCTACAATCTCAAGTGATGTGTGGTATGGAGGCATACCCAGAACCTCACAGACTCGGTTCACCAAGGCATTCTGAATTGATCATTCATTAATCCACAACAGTATCCAAGTAGGATTTGCTACACAACATATTTCAGTGTAAAAAGTAGGCTTTCAGAAGTTAACAAAAAACATAATCTAATATTGTTATAGAAATTGTTGAAATGAAAGAATATGAAAATATTAATTTGGGGAAGTAAGAGTAGGTCTGACACTAAGTATGTGAAATATTTATGAAAATATTTTAGGTTCACACGCAATTTCATACCATGAATACGAAACAACCATATATGCAGTAAGGAAAAAGATGAATCTGCTGGGCATGGTGGCTCACACCTGTAATCCCAGCACTTGGGAGGCAGAGACAGGCGGATTGCTAAGTTTGAGGCTTGCCTAGGCTACATAGTGAGCTCAGAGCCAGCCTGAACTACAAAGTGAAACCCTATCTAAAACCAAACAAACAAACAAAAAAACAAAGACGAATCAGAAACTGTATAATTTAAAAAAATAGTAATATTCAATATATTAGTAATTTCTTTAAAATCATAAAATAAAGACAGATGTACACCCTTGTTCATAGCAGCTCAGTTCATGATAGCTCAATCTTGGAAACAACCCAAATGTCCATCAACTGGAGAGTGGATAAAGAAGATGTGGTTTTTTTTTTTACAAAATGGAGTATTACTCTGCCATAAAGAATGACAAGATCGATCCATTTAGGTGCAAATGGAGACATCTGGAGGATATACTAATAAGCGAAATCAATAGATCACAGATAGACAATTTCCGGATCTTCTCTTTGGCATGAACGCCTGTAGATGCAAATGAGTTCTAGAAAGTAGGACAGCTTTTATAGAGTGGAATATTTCTATAGGAAACTTGGTGTGGGAATATGATGAGGGGAAGGAATAAATATGATACAGAAAGAAAATAAAAGAGCATGTATAAGGGGGGAGGAGGGG
>PVIC010008133.1:0-49036 GCA_004025085.1 Thryonomys swinderianus
TCTTTTTTTTTTTTTGAGACAGGGTCTTGCTTTGTAGTTCAGTTTGGCTCTGAGCTCACTATGTAGTCCAGGCAAGCCTCGAACTCAGCAATCCTCCTGTCTCTGCCTCCCGAGTGCTGGGATTACAGGTGTGAGCCACCACGCCTGGCACTGTGGTATGTGGTGCTGATTGCTGGTTGATTGTTGGTGGGCGTGAGTCACCACTCCCAGTATAGTATGTGGTTACCGGGATCGAACTCAGAACCTTGCACTTGCAAGGCAGGTGTCCAAACCACTGAGCTAACCCTCTGGCCCTATTAGGTTCATCTTTGTTTACTTTCAGATTTATCTTTTGTTATCCATTATCATTTAGAGATTTTGAGTCGTGTTCAATTCGGCAGCATATCTACTAAAAGTGTTTGAATTAGTCCTGCTATACGTTTTTAGGTGTGTGTTTTGGTATTTAGAAAATACAATTCTGGTAAATAGAGAAGGCCAAAGCTTTTAAATAGTTTTGAAATACAATTATGTCAACATATTAAATTAAACAATATGCATATAATATTGATTTACCATCTTACTGAACTATTTCCTTAAGGAAATATACATACAGAACAAACCAAGAATCATTTAGGAACTTTTTCCATTAATATACAATTGAATGTCATTTCAAATATAAATGAATGGGAAATATAAGCATAGGTACAGCGCCATTTAGAGAAATCTGCATATCTAATAATCTCCAGGTGTTTCACATATAAAAATATGAAGGATGAGAAATTTAAAACTGTTTGTAATGCTAATGGTGTAAATCACTCCTTACTCAGAATCATAATATGATTGTGCCTCTGCATGTGTGTCTAGTGTGTAAAGAGACTTATTGTAAGGAACTGGTTCATGGAATTACAGAAGCTGTCAAATCCCAAAATCTGAATACTGAGCCAGCAGGATGGAGACCTCAGAGAGAGAGTTAATTCATTCTAGCTTGAAGTTTGGCAGGTTTGAAATTTGGATGGCAGTAGGGGCAAAGTCCCAGTCCCTGCAGTCAGGCAGAAAGAATTCCCTGTGATTCAAGGAAAGGATAGACTTTTTGTTCTGTTTAAGTCTTTAGATGATTAGATGAGGGCTACTTATGTGAGGGAGGGCAATCTGCTTTACTTAGTCTAACAGTTTAAACATTAATTTCACCCGAAAACTCCCTCACTGGAAACACCCCTGCCCCAGTCTAGTTGACACATAAAATTAAAAAAAGATCAGACTTGTTTCTAAAATGCACTGCAGAAGAAGAGCGAAAGGATGTTTTGTGGAGTACAAAAATACCAAGGACTCAGTGTGGTAAAATTCAACATGTGACATCTAGTAAAAAAACAAAAACAAAAAAACCCACTAGGCTTGAGAAGCATTGGTAAACAATGATCAATAACTGACTGGAGAACACAGATGATAAAAGTATTGAATTATAAACATTTAAATAGTTATTACAGTTTTTTATTCCCTATGTTCAGAAAGCTAGAGAAACAATTGAATATGTTAAGTACAAGTGTGGAAGACGAACTGCTAGAGATGGAAGATCACACCAAATGAGACTAATATCAGAATAAACATTGCAGAATCAAAAAGCAGTGTAAGATTTAACAGTTGAAACTATTCAGAATAAAATAGAGATGGAAGAACCTGGGGGGAAAAACAAACCCAACATCAATGAATTATGGTACAATTTTAGGTGGCTGAATATATGCATGATTGGAATATGTGAGGGAGGAAGGATATAGTATGAATAAATTACTAAACAAAATAATAATAGAGGGGAAAATGGCTAATTCCAGATGTAATCAAAGTGGGCCAAGGATGTAGCTCAACAGACAGTGCCTGCCTGGCAAGCTTAAGACCCTGAGTTTGATTCCCAGTACAAAAAGGAAGGAAGGAAAGAAGGAAGGCAGGAAGGAAAGAGAGAAAGTGGGGGAGAGGGATGGAGGGAGGAAGGAAGGAAGGAAGGAAGAGAAACCAATGCATTAAAACTCACAGATCCAAGAATCTTTTAAAAACTCCAAGCATAGGGCCGGAGGGTTAGCTCAGTGGTTCCGGCACCTGCCTTGCAAGTGCAAGGACCTGAGTTCGATCCCGGTAACCACATAGAATGCTGGGTGTGGAGACACGCCCACCAACAATCAACACCGCATACTACAATGCCGGGCGTGGTGGCTCACGCCTATAATCCCAGCTCTCGGGAGGCAGAGACAGGAGGATTGCTGAGTTCATGGCAGCTTGCCTGGGCACCATAGTGAGCTCAGGGCCAGCCTGAACTAAAGTGAGACCCTGTCTCCAAAAAGCAAAAAAAAAAAAAAAAAACCTCCAAGCATAGGAAATGCAAAGAAAATCAATGTCATAAAAAAACTGGAAAAAACATGCAAAAAACTAATATAAGGGTAACAGCAGACTTCTCATGGAAATAGTGTCAGGTAGGCAACAGTGGAGCAGCATCTTTTCAGGGAGGGAAGAAAACAACTATTTACCTAGAATTCTTTTCATAGTGACAATATCTTTCAGACAAGAAGGAAGGAATATATTACCAGTGAACCTGCAGTACAAGAAATATTTTAAAATATCCTTAAAAAGAAAGAAAATAGTAAATATGAGAAAATGAGCAACAGAAAGAATTGAAGGCTCTGGAAATCCAAGTAACCACATGGGTAAACATGGGTGTCTTTTTTTTTTTTTAAGACAGGGTCTTGCTTTGGAGTTCAAGCTAACCCTGAGCTCACTGTGTGGCCTAGGCAAGCCTCAAACTCAGAAATCCTCCTGCCTGTGCCTTCCAAGTGCTGGGATGACAGGTGTGAGCCACCACGCCCGGCACTGTGGTATGTGGTACTGTTTGCTGGTGGACATGAGTCACTATGCCTGTATTGTTGTATGTGGTACTGGGGATTGAACCAGGGACCTTGCGCTTGCTAGGCAGGCGCTGGAAAACCACTGAGCTAAATTCCAGTCCCTTCTTTTCTTATTTACATCTTTTTTCCAAAAGACATGTCTAAAAGTAATAATACAAGACTCTGTGGCCTTTATAATTTAAGTAGAAGTAAATATTATAACAGTAATAGTGCAAAGGCTGGGAGGAGAAAATGGAAGTGTACTGTTGTAAGATTGATGTGACGTAGTAAAGTGTTATCTGAAGGTGCACAGTGATAAAGGTATAACTGTGAAGCAGAGTTATCACTAATAATCCAACAAAGATAAAATGTAGTCAGGGGCCAGAAGGTTAGCTCAGTGGTTCCGGTGCCTGCCTTGCAAGCGCAAGGTCCTGAGTTTGATCCCCAGTAACCACATACAATGCTGGACGTGGAGACTCATCCCACCAACAATCAATACCACATACCACAGTGCCGGGCGTGGTGGCTCACACCTGTAATCCCAGCACCCGGGAGGCAGAGACAGGAGGATTGCTGAGTTTGAGTTTGCCTAGGCTACATAGTGAGCTCAGAGCCAGTCTGAACTACAAAGCAGACCCTGTCTCAAAAAAAAAAGTCATAAAAATATTTAATCCATAAAAGGGCAGGAAAAATAAACAACAGGTGGGACAAATATTAAAAAATAGGGAAAACTAGCCAGAAAGGGGAGGGGATTTAGCTCAGTGGTTCTGGCATCTGCCTTACAAGCACAAGGTCCTGAGTTCAAGCTCCTGTAACCACACACAACAATACCGGGTGTGGTGGCTCACACCTGTAATCCCAGCACTCAGGAGGCAGAGGCAGGAGGATTGCTGTGAATTCGAGGCTAGCCTGGGCTACATAGTGAGCTCAGGGCCAACCTGAACTACAAAGTGAGACCCTGTCTTAAAAAACAAAAAAATAAAAAAGAAAGAAACTAGCCAAAAAAGCCCCACCAACAATTATTTTAAAACCCTGTTAAATTATTAAATTGAGTTAAAAAGCAAAACTCATTTTTATTTATATGCTGACTGTAATGCACCCACTTTTAACATAAACCTACAGATTAAAATTGAAAAGGTTGATAAAGATACTATGTTGACAACAAACAAAAGAAAAACCTTAATGGCTTATCAGACAAAATATATTTAAAACAAAACATATTACCAAATATTATTTCAAAATGACAAGGCAGTAAATTCATTCAGAAGACATAATCTGAAATGTTTGTGCATATTAACATTTAAAATAGATGAAGCAAAAGCTGATAAACCTCTCAAGGAGAAATAGACAAATCCACAATTACAGTTAGAAAATTTAATAACTCAATAACTTGTAGAAAAAAGATGAAAATCCAACAGGCTGTAGAATATTTGAACAATATAACCAGTTGGCTTGACTTAAGTGATGTTTCTGGAACATTCTACCCAGACACAGCAGGAGGCACATTCTTTTCAAGGACTTACGGGACTATCCCTTCCAATTTCCTGGGCCATTAAAGATCTCAGTAAATAAAGCTGATTTAATTTATAGAAAGTGTGCTCTCTGGACTCAAAGAGGAATCAATTGCAGAAAGATATCCGAAGATCATCCAAATATTTGGAGAATAACACACTTTTAAATTTCTAGCAGTGATTTGATGGCAGAGGAGTGAATGGTAGAGATACAGTGTCTTCAAGATTTGGTGTCCAAATGCTGAAATTTAGCAACATCAGGAAGACAGGAAGGAGGGAAGTGTATCCCTGGGACCCAGCAAGGATCTGAAGTGAGAACTGAGGTCCATGCGGGTAGTAAGGAGAGAGACTTTAACAAGGAAGGAGGAGGTGGCAAGTGGTGCTTTCTCTCTGAGCCCTGACTCACTGTGTGGAAAGGCAGGTCAAACCTGCAAGATGCCTGATGACTGCTGGCAACCCCAGAGCCTCCATGGAGGAATGCATCAGTGGAACAGCAGTGGACACAGTGGACTGCAGTGGCTGATGAGTCATTTGGGTTCAGAAATCCCTTAGGAGAGGGTGATCGACCAGTCTCCATCTTGGAGAGGGGCTGACTGAGCTCAGAACTCCGGGCAGCTGTGGGGTGACTCCATCATGAGTTAAAGTGAGCCAGAAGTCAAGGAGTCAAGTTCAAACTGGCAGGAGGCACAGAGCATTGCAGCCTGAATAAATTGGGTTCCAGCCTCACAGCCAGAAACTTGTCTGGGTTTCAGAACCAAAAGTCCAGGTCCACTGGGATTAGCCACTACTCTGCTATAAATCTCCTGATGGCTTCTTGGGATTAGTCAACACAGATCTGGGCTCTGTGTGCCCAATTTGCCTACCAGTGACAGCAGAGACACACCCTGAAGCAGACATTTTTTCCCTTTTCTTGTTTTTGGCTTTCTGTGTGTGTGTGTGTGTGTGTGTGTGTGTGTGTGTGTGTGTGTGTGTGTGTGTGATCTTATCTTTATATGTGTGAACATTGTTTCTAGTTTTGTTATCATTCTGTTCTGGTTTTTATTTCTTCCTTCTTTTTGTCTCCTGTCTTCACTGGTTTCCCAGAGTATGCATAATCTTTGCTCTCCAGCCTTACTACTAATCTGTCCATCTTCTATGTCTACTTTTTCCCCCAATCTGTTTTAAATTTTTTCCCCTGAGGATAAAATTGCCATAATGAGGGCTTATTTACTGTACATAATTTTATGGTCTGCTTCAGATTTGTTACATAACCACAAATCTAGTTCATATGGTTAAAAGTGGCAAATTAATATTTACCACAGTTTGTCATTTTCTCGGCTGTGTTCAATGCCATTGTTACTGTGACTGTACTACTTTAGCCAAGGCATCATAATTGTTTTAATCAGTTGTTTTTCCTGGTATGCCAAGACTAAGATTGCCTAAGAGTTACAAACAATGCTTTAGGCCAGGGCCAAACAACCAGGGATTAGGCCAAACAGGCACCAACTTCTCACCTCCAATAAATCAAAGAGGTAGAGTAGAGTCTGTCTTGCAACAGACTCAAAACCTAAAAAAAGCCAGCTACACCTGAAGATACCTCTGAGTAGTCATTCCTAAGGGATCTAAATACTGCCAAAAAAGCCACCTGCCATAAGCAATTTATAAACATCAATCCAGGAATTAAGCTAAACTAGAATTAAACTAAAAAAAAAAAAAGACATTCAAGCAAGATGCCAGCTCACCAAAGACAAGCCCAAGTGGCACTGAGGTGGAATAATCCGAAAGCCACCCTCCCGGGATCTCTGACATGGTAACAGTGGAAGTAGCAAATCAAATGAAGCAACTATGGGGTGAGGGTCAAAGAAAATCAAAAGTAAAATTGAAAGAGAGGACAGAAATGTATCTGGAATGAAAGAGATAAGATGACATAGATTTTTAAAATGTAAAAATGTGATTATTAAACAGTGATGTAGAAGAAACAGTTTTTTTTGAAAAACAAACTGCATCCTTCCCAGGAAATAGAAAAGGAGCTGATGAATTCCTACTTCCTTGCTCATTCTTTGAAGTCAGCATTACTCTGATACCAAAGTCAAACCAAGACTTTACAGGAAAAGAAAACTAAAAGCCTCCATCCTTTATTATTCCTAACAAAACCAGATATAACAAATTAACAGTAAAGCCCTGTGGTTATAGGCCAACCATTTCGCAAAATCATACATTAATTTCTGATAGGTAAATTAGGACTAGAAGGGAATTTCCTCAACCTGATGAAGGACATTTAAGGTAAAGCCTCAGCTTACATCATACCTAATGATGAAAAACTGGATGTTTTCTACTCCTAAGATCAGAAACCAGTTAAGGATGTCGGCTCTCACCATTTCTATACAGCTGTGTGCCATAGTCCTAGTGAGTCTAGTAAAAGTACTAAAAGATCAGGATTGAGGTGAGAAAAAAAAAAGCCAACATATAGCCCAAGCCTGTGTAATCCCAGCTACTTGGGAGGCTGAGGAAGGAGGATCAGACGTTTGCGGCCAGTCTGGCAATTTAGTGAGACTCTCTTTAATATTAAAAGGGAGTGGGAATGTAACTTAGTACTTCTTGGATTCAATTCCCAGTCCTGCAAACAACGCTGAGGGCATAATGGTTTGGTGGTCTTGTAACACGTAAAAAACTGATGGAATACACAGAAATCCTACAGTTTAATCTTCCCTTATCTGAAATGCCTGAGACCAGAAGAGTTTTGGATTTCAGATTATTTGAATTCTGAGATAGTTGTATAGGCTTTACTAGCCAATGATCCCTAATATGAGAACCTGAAATCCAAAATCCAAAATGGCTGGAATACTGGTTTTGCTGGTATTTCTGATTCTGGAGTGTTTGGGATCTTTGGATTAGGGATGTGCGACTAGTGCAAGTAATAAGTGAATTGAGCAAGTTGCAGAATATAAATTCAACATAGAAAGAGCAGTCATTTATATATACTAGTAACAACTGAAGATTGAAATAGAAATGCCATTAATAATAGTGCAATAAATACTTAAGGATAATTCTGGTAAAAGATGACAAGATACTGCACAGAGAAATTAGAAGACCTAACTAACAGAGGCCACATTAATTGTGGACTGGACAGTTCTGGCTATTAGCTCTCTCCACGTTAATTATAAAGTCAACACATTCCCAGTCAAAACTCCAGCAGGTTTAAACTTTTTTTTTTTTTTTTTTTGAGACAGGGTCTCGCTTTGTAGTTCAGGCTGGCCCTGAGCTCACTATGTAGCCCAGGCAAGCTGCCGCGAACTCAGCAATCCTCCTGTCTCTGCCTCCCGAGTGCTGAGATGATAGGCGTGAGCCACCACGCCCGGCACTGTGGTATGTGGTATTGATGGCTGGTTGGCGTGAGTCTCCACACCCAGCATTGTATGTGGTTACTGGGATCGAACTCAGGACCTTGCGCTTGCGAGGCAGGCACCGGAACCACTGAGCTAACCCTCCGGCCCCCAGCAGGTTTTCAGTTGAAGTGAGCCAGCTGATTCTCAAGTTAATGTGCAAATACAAAGGACCTACACAACCCAAAATAGCTTTTAACAAGTACGTTGGAAGATTGATGTTGTCTGACTTAAGTCTTGTTATAAATTTAAAATAATCCAGGCAGCATCATATTAATACCAAAAGACATCAGTGGAACAGAATGGACAGCCTGGAGGAGACCCTCTTACTATGTTCATCTGCTTTTCTGCAGTGATCCAGGACCAGTGCAGTGGGGATGGATAGTTTTCTAACCCTGGAGTAGGAACATTGAACATTCATTGACTGTCAATATTCTGCACCATAGAAAAATTGACTGTACAATAGATCAAGACCTAATGAGTAAAATAAAATTAGACATCACTTTTGGGAGAAATAGGCTTGAATTTCTTAGACATAATGCCAGAAGTACAATCCTTCAAGTAATTGATAAGTTGTATGTCATCGAAGCTTAAAACCTTTTGTCCTTCCAAAAATATTCCGAAAACAAGTCATAGACTAGGAGAAAATATTTGAAGAACACCTATATTATAGAAGATAGTGAATTTATTAAAAATCCACTCATTAGCCGGGCGTGGTGGCTCACGCCTGTAATCCCAGCACTCGGGAGGCAGAGACAGGAGGACTGCTGAGTTCGAGGTTTGCCTAGGCTACATAGTGAGCTGAGGGCCAGCCTGAACTACAAAGCGAGACCCTGTCTCAAAAAGAAAAGAAAAATGTACTCGTTAATGAAAAAACAACTCAATTTTTAAAAATGACTGAAATATTTGGTCAAGCACCTTAGTTAAGAAAGATAGCTGGCCAAGAAACACGTGACAAGATGCCCAGCCTCACCAGTCATTGTGGAAATGCCAGTTAGGTCACTGGGGACCTGTACATGCCAGTCAGAAGGTAAGGAGTGATCTGGCACAGCCTAGTTTTAGAGCGCTCACCTAGCAAGGCCCCAGCCCGTGGTTCCATCCCCAGCCATAATAAATAGGGAAATAAAATAAGGATATATGAAGTTAAAAGACATGATCATATTACGTGTCAAAAAGGATGCTTATGGGAATGTAAAGCGATTCAGCCACTTGGAGATCAGGTACATTATTAAAAAGTTAAACGTAATATTTACCACATGTCTAAGCCATTTTATTCTCAGGGATATGCCCACTAAGAGGGAGGCATGAAGCGACACAAAGAATATGCATGAGTGTTTGTAGTAGCTTTATCTGTAATAGTCTGAACCTAGAAATGGAGGAGCAGATTACAGTGTATCTGTGAGTGAACACTACTCAGCAGTAAGAAGTCTGGTGTCTGCTGATACTGTAACCACATTGATGAAACCTGTAAGTCAGGCTCCTGGCGAAAGAAGCCAGATGGAAAGAGCACATAATGCATGATGTCAAATGCAGGCCGACCCTGTAGCCTGAAGCAGCTTAGTAAGTTCCCTCAGGCTGAGGGCGAAAGGGCAGGAGTAAGCAATTGCAAAGGGATGGGAATTTTTGTAGACTGTAGGTAATAATATAATACATTGTATTGATTATATGATAGTTCCACAGGTGTGTCCAGGCTAAAACTCATTAGATCATACAATTCACTATGTGCAGAGTAGTTTCACGTCAGTAAAGCTACTGAAAACAAACAACAATGAGAAATGAACTCCTCATCTTGTTCCCAAATCTGAGTAGTCACCTCTTCCCCAGTTCCGTCCTTGTGTTGCTGGAGCCGCTAACTGAGGCATTTTCCGTGCTCTTGTCCTTCCTGACTCTGCCTGGCCTGCTCTGCACACTCAGCACACAGGGATCAGACATTATTTGCCTCTTCACTGCTGGCTGGCTGATTGTCATTAGCCTAATGTAATGGCCTCACGTTTCTCCCATGTTGTAGTATATGTCTGAATTTCTTTCTGGTAAAGGCCAGGCTGTTTTCTAAGCTCCTCAAACACCTCACTTTTTTGTCCCTCATTTTCTTTGATTTTTTTTTTTTGTACTGAAACATTTCAGTTCCTTCCTCGTTTTCTTTTGTGCACATTCTGCAGCCATTTTCTTTGTGATTACTGTGACAGCACAGTTTGAACATGCTCCCACAGCTCATATGTGAGAAACATGGCGCTTGGTTGTCTTCATGTTGGGAGGTGTGGCCTCGTAGGAGGTCCTGGGCCACAGGGCACATCCTTGTGGAAGGACCAGGGCCATTGTGGGAATGGATTACTTGTGAAAGGATGAACTGGTCCCTTTTTTCTCGCTGTCTGCCCCTCCCCCTCAGCCCCCTCTGCCCCCTCTGTCCCTCATATGGGATGACAGCGAGTAGGCCCTCACTGCATCTTGACTCCTCAGTCTGGGCCTCCCAGCCTGCCGACTTGTGACAAATACATGCTTTATAAATTGCTCACTCTCTGGTGTTCTGTCTCAGCAGCACAAAATGACAGGACTGTGGGGATAGCTGGGCATGGCAGCACACACGTGAATTCTCAGCTATGTGGGAGACAGAGGCAGAAAGATCACTTGAGCCAAGGAGCTTGAGGCCAGTTTGGGCAACACAGTGAAATCCCGATGCAGAACAAGACACGCGGAGATTACGTTTAGCACCCTTAAAACACACTAACTGGACCTGTGTCATCTCTAACTGAATAACGTGAAAATTCTGCCTCTCTGTATTTCTGTTCCAGTTCTTTTTAGCTGTTGATGTCACAGAACTACATCTTTATACATTGTGTGTCCAAAGCATAAACTAAATTTTTAAGAAATGTGTTCATCTCAAATTACATAGAAACACAGACAGTCAACGGCACCAGCTTTTATAATTGCCCATGTGTTTGCCTTTACCGAGGTCTTTATTTCTTCACATGCTTTCAGAGTCCTGTGCACTGTCCTTTCTTTCCAGCTGCAGGCCTCCCACATCTGACCACGTAGCTCTCCCGTAACACATCTGGGGACTTTCCCATTTCTCTCACTTCGAAGGACGGTCCTGCTAGATACAGGCCTCTTGTTTTCAGCATGGTGAATGTTTGGGCCCACTGCCCGTGCTCTGGTGTTTGCGGTGAGAAGCCCACTGATGACCTTATGAAGGGTCCCTTGCACGTGACAAGCTGCTTCCCATGCTCTTTCAGTCTTGTCTTTGCTTCTCACACCTTGGCTGGAATGAGCTCTGCGCGGGTCTCTGCGTCCTTTCTAAAGTTCCCTGAGCTTCTTGGGTGTCGTGTATCTTCTCAGATTTGGGAGTTTAGGGCCACTCCCACACTCATGCTCATGTAATCCCTTTGTCCCTCTTCCCCTCACATACTTAGAGTGACCCACGTGATGGTGTTCTACAGGTCCCCCATGCCTGTCAGTCATTTTTCTTTCTGTTCCTCACATCCATTGTCCTACCTTCTATTGCGTTTACAGGCAGTAAAATTTACCCATGTGATGTACAGACAGTGCACATAGTTACATGGCTGCCACCACCCTTGACATGGATCCACTCCATGATTGCACATTTCCTTCACCTGCTATTGTCAGCCCATCCTCCCAGCCCTGGCAACTGGTGCTCAATTTTCTGTCCCTAGAATTTTGCCTATTGCAAATATCATGAATAATTATAAAATATAGAGCCTTTTGAGTCAGAATGCATTTAACAGTCATTCTTGCTGTTGCATGCAGTGGTTTATTCCTTTTCATTGCTGAGTAGTGTTCTAGTATGTGGATGCACCATAGTGTATTTATCCATTCATCTGTGCACTGAAAGGTATTTGAATTGTTATTTGTTTTTGTGATTGTGAACACATCTACTGTAAACATTCACATACAGCTTTTGGGGTAAGTAATTAAGAGTGGAATTGCTAAGCTCTATGAAGGTGTAGGCTTAATTTGTGAGATGCTGCCACACTCATAGTTTACCATTTTGCATTCCTACCAGCAGTTACTTCTAATTTGATTCCCATCAGTTGTCCCACCTTCTTGCCAGCACTTGGTAGTTTCTCTCATTCTCTGATTCATGTTTTCACTCTCTTAACAGACTCTTTAAAAAAGAAGTAATTTTTTTCCCCATAGAAGGGATTGAACTCAGGAACTTGCACTTGCTCAGCAGGGATGGTACTATTGAGCTTCATCCTCAGCCTAGAAGTTGTAAATTTTAACAAAGCTCAGTTTATCACTTATTTCTCTGAAGGCTTTAGAAATTTCATGTTTCCATGTAACTTGTAGACTAATATTTGATATAGCGTTAAATTTTGTACAGGTGTTGATGGAGAAGCATCATTTTGCACGTGGGTGTCTGGTGCTCCGGCACCGTGTGTGGGTCTCTCCCTGAGACCGGCCCTCTCCCTGGCCCCTCACACCTCTGCGGGGACCAGTTCAGCGCACGTGAGGCCGGGTGGTCTCAGCTGACCGCTCAGTTCCCTAGGAGGACAGTAAAAGGAAGTGCCCCCTCTGTGCTCGTTAGTTTGTCTCGGTTCAGCTTGGACTACAGACTGGGCCACTTACCAGCACAGATGTTTGTTTTGACTCGTGGCAGCGCTAGAGGCCGGGAAGTCTAGGACCAGGAGGCGGCGTCTGGCTGTGCCACCTGGTGGAAGGGCACAAGGGTAAGGGCGCAAGAGATGAACTGCTGGGCTCGAGCCCTTCACAGAACCGGCGTCGACCTGTTCCAGAGGCCTGGGCCCCTGACCGTGACACCGACCCCGCCGAGGCTATTGTCCTGAGGACTAGTTTTCCAGCGCCAGCTTTGGGGACATGTTCAGACCACAGCACTGACTTCTCCCCAAGAAAGCTCTTCCTGGTGCCTTTAGCAGAATGAGCCTCTTCCCTTGGCCCCCAGGACAATGAATTTTTCTTACCGGTGTGGTTCTTTCCTTCTCCCCATCATCTCTCAGCATCTCATGTCCCTGCAGGCCAAGAAATGTCTCTGTGATTCTCATCTTCTCTGTCACTGCCACCTCTAAAATGTCCAGTGAATGAAAGCACCATTCCCCAGTCTGTGATGCCGACTGGGGTCTCACAACGGCCGTGAGAGTGAGATGGGACCAAGAAGTGACGAAAAAGCCTCCGTTTTGTGTAGAGCAGAGCTGTTTCTGCCTCTGCTGGGGCCATTGCTGTTTCTCGGGGCGTGGCTGGCAGGTGGCGCGGGTGTGTGCTCGCAGTCAGTGGGTCCCACTGCAGAGGATGCCAGGCCTCCGCTCCCAGAGTTTGTGCCTCCTCCTCCACAGGCTTCACTCACTGCCTCTCATGGGGAGCAGTGTCCCTCCCTTCTTCCCTGGAAGATGGAACAGAAAGGGCTGCATGTTATTGAGAATTATTGGTGGATTTTTGTGATTCTTTTGTTTATTATAAGCTTACCACTCATGAAATAGTTATTGTTAATTAACCTCAAATATGTAACTGATTGTATCTTCTCAGCACTTTGGAGACATAATATTTACTACCTAGACATTTTCCTCAATAGATCTTAAATATTCTAAACATTTTGACCTTGACTATTCACAGAGGCTCACGATGTCCATGAGAGACTGAGCAGATGAGCCTGCGCAGTCACCCGTAAGATGCTGGCGAGCTGTGGTTAGAGGTGGGAGGCCTCGGCACTGCTGTGGGCTGCAGGTGCTGCTGAGAGTGCCCATGTGCAGCGTGGCCGTGCCTGTGACTCGTGTCCTGGTTGCCGTCACCCTGAGCTCGGCCTCCCCACTGCACAGTCTTGGTCATCTCTCTCTCCTTAGCAGAATCCCACAGTCCTGGGCACAGGGAGAGGTGTCAGACTCGGGTGGATAGTTGGATGTTGGCTCTCCCATTAGAAGAGTCTCTGAGTAAGCCAGGTAAGTCCCAGCAACATGCAGAGCTTGACTGTTGAAATTATTTTTGTGGTTGTGGAATTAACCTAGGGATTTATACTACAAGTATTGCACACTGAGCCATATCTCCAGCCCATGTTTAATTTTTTAATTCTGAGACAGGGTTTTGCTCAGTTGCCTAGGCTGCCCTCCTGGGCCCAGGAACTTGTCCAGGAACTTGTCCTCCTGCTTCGGCCTCCTGAAGCACAGGGACTCGAGGTGAGCACCACCATGCCCTGCAGTAGGTTGGTGCTTTTACCTTCACAGCCTGGAACCCAGGAGGTGCTGGGGCATTTCTAATCTTTTGTCCACTTTAATATCCAATTAGAAAAGGGGCTCAAAATCATAGAACACATTGCTTTTTCCACTTTTTTATTAGCAGCTTTAGGCAAGTACAATGTACATGCCGTAAAATGTATTATTGTATTGTGTGATTCCCTGTGGACTGGCAGAGTGTGCACCTACCCACGGTGTGGCCTCAGAGCAGCTCCAGTGTCCCAGAGGCTCCCTGCGCCCCCACCGTCAGGCCTGACCCTGCCCCACCTGGGCAGCCCTTATTTTGCTTTTGGAAGGTGCATCTTGTTTGCATGTTCCCTGTGGATGGGATGTTGTGCAGTATGTGATCTGTGACCAGCTTCCTCTCACGTGCGTCTGCGTTGTGACCCGCTTCAGGGCCTCGCTCCATTACGGAACTAACCATTCGTTGGTTGTGTGATTATGGAATATTATTCGTCAGTTAAGTGTGCATTTTGTTTATGCGTTCACCAGTCAAGTTTGGATTATTTCCAGTTAGAGGCCATTGCGCGTAACGTAGCTGTAGACATCGACGTACAAGTCTTTGTGTCGCTATGTTTTCATTTCACCTGGGCAGGCTCTGAGGACTAGAATTGTTGGGTCTTACGGTAAGTTTCGTGTTTAACTTTTTACAAAACTGCCAAACTGGTTGGCAAAGTGACTGCGCTCCTCCCAGCAAGGCGTGCGTGTTCCCATCACCCACTTCTCTCCCCAGCACCTGGTTGCATGTACTGTTTCATTGTAGCCACTGCTGAATTGAAGCAGTTATTTTTATCTCTGTTTAGTGGTACCTCGGCTCCCAGACTTCATTATTCTTTTCCGCGATTCTGGTAGCAAACCCAACTGGATAAAAACCAAAACCATTCTCGTCCAACTTGGTTTATGACCAAGATCGAGTTTGGAAAGAATCAGGTTTGTGAACTGAGGGACCCTGAACTTCTTCACTTGTTCGGTAGTCCTGCCAAAGGAGATGAGCGCTTTGCACACGACGGTGGTGGCGGGAATGCCTAGCAGAGAGGCTAGGCACTGTCATCTTTTCTCTGGAATGATATGTCCACCCAAACTTTAAGGGTTAAGACCTAAAACTCAGAGCAAGCAACGAGAACAGATGTTGAAGGTTACTGTAGTCTTCCTAAAACTAGTCTGTAGGATTCCATTCAGTTTTCATCACAGAAAGTCTAGCTCTGTGACGGAGAACCTTTTAGAGACAAGTGTTCAAACTGGAACCCAAAACCCACTTCTTTATCACGAAGTGCCAACACTGCAATTAAACCTGAAGACTGAGGTTTCCGTTTAGGAAAAACAGCTCGACAATTAACATCTTTTGTCTCAAAAGAAAAATGACACACACGTAGGTTCCCATCAGTGCTAGTAGGTTACTGTCAACCTAAACCTTTTGAGGAATTAATTTTACAGTTGTTTTAGAATTCCGGCAGTATTCCTCATAGAAATAGCCACAAACAGAGTATTGCTGCTCAGTGTACTAGAGTTCTCCGGAGACTCAGAACCAGCTATGTTCATCGGCCTCTAAGACTGACATCCCCTCTCTCTGCTCCACCAGGAGGGGTCCCAGAAGGCACGCTGGCTCATGAGATCTTGAGGCCCAGAAAGCACGATTGCAGTTTGAAGGCTGGGGAGCCTCGGGCACCATTGTGGATTCTAGTGAATGTCCAGGCTGGAGAACCGGCAATCAGGCGGAGGGAGGGCCAGCCCTGCTTTCTTCTGGCTTCGTGTTCTGCTCAGCCTGTCTGCAGCTCGGAGGTGCCTACCTGAAGTTGGCAAGGCCCTGTGCCTGGCAGCGCACCAACCCCAGTGCTCATCTTTTCTGGGAACACCCTCACTGGCACTAATCCATTAATCTGATGTCAGCGTCCCGGCCCTTCCTCCCTTCCTCGTGAACCAGCCAGTTAAGGAACCTGCGCGTGACACGGGGAATAACTGGTGCGGCTGTACCAGACATAGCTCTTCTGTCCCCGCTGGTTGAGAGGGTGGCAGACAGGAGGACAGCTTTGGGACACAAGCTGTTTTGGACTTTCCTTTTCCTGGGGCCTCTGCCCCAGCACCGGCCTCCTGACAGGCAGTTTCCCATTCAGGATGAGGTCTGCTGCTGCCAGGAGGAGAGGCGCCCCAGCAGCACTCTCCAAGCGGAGGGGGGAACTGTCGCGTTCCCTTTGTCCTCTGGCGCGTTTAAAGCCTTGACAACAGAGCAAATTAGTTCTGAACATATGAAGAAACAAACATGAACTCTTCTTTAGCATCTCATTTTTAGGGTTCCGCACTTGGGTAACAATTACCAGGAGCTTTGCTCTCCCTGGAACAGGCCCAGCTGCTGAGGACCCCCGTCCAGAGGGATCCTGTCCTTTTCCAGCTCATCTCAGGGCAGGGAAGACTTGGGTAATCTGGGCCCTCAATCCCTCAAGATCCCTGCTGGGTTTTACACTGCGGGGAAGTTTAGACAACTTGTTTTCTTTCCCTGGAGCCCTGCTCCACTCTCCTCCAGCTGCCTGCTTCCCCACCCCCAGTGGTAACGTGATCTTCCCTGCTCTGCTGCTCCGAGGATTCTTTTCCTCTTAGAGAAAGAGAGGGAAAAAATTAACCCTTACTTACCAGTGCAGAGTTAACCAACCTCGGGAGCCAGGCTCAGCGCTGGTGCTGGAAAAGCAAAGGCCACGGAATGTTAATAACCAGTACGACTTCATCAGCTGTTTCTACTTAGCATGCCCCAGTTTACGTTACTAGCAAGCTCACACACAGATAACAGTCTTGGAAGCCTTTAGGTTTTCACAGCCTTGCTGTTTTAAAATAGCAATTAAGTAAAATTGCTGTTATTGATTTGTTTGGTACATATCTTAACCCGTATTCAATATACAGGTTAGAAGCAAACAACACTTTTCATGATTGAAAGTAAATTTGGCACATACTATAAAAGTGGACCAAAATAAAAGGACAAAGACATTGCATGAAAACATGTAAAATCCCTTTAAATTGAATTCAAACACTTAAGAGTTTAATAAGACTATCCCAAGATATTTTTGTTTAATAATACCTATTTATAATTAAGGTTTAAGATGCATTGTGTGACTGGACTTGACTTAATTTGGAGCTTGGTTATTCATTTCTTTGTCAACAGAATTTTAAGGTACGAGGTCTTTATGTTATTGATTTTTTTTCTCAAGGTCTGCAGTTAACAGTTTATTTTATTGATTGATTTTTGTTGTTGTTGTTTGGTTTTGCAGTAGTAGGGATGGTGAGCTAAATCCCCTGACCCTTTGTTTGTTTTTTGAGGCAGGGTCTCACTATGTAGTTCAAGCTGATCTTAAACTCATTATGTATCCCAGGCTAGCCTTGAATTTGGTTGGGATCCTCCTGCCTCAGCCTCCCAAGTGCTGGGATTACAGGCATGCACCACGGCAACTTGCTGCAACAAATTTTATTTAAATAGTTTTCAGGCTAGTACCTAAACTTGTCTGTCAGTTCTTAATTATGGGTTCCTCTACTGGGTGTCATATAATGGGAAAAAAAATCAAGGAAATTTGGAGATCTGGGTTCTTCTCCTGGTTCTGACAGTCACATGCTGTGGACCTAGTTAGATTAATCTTTCTGTGTTACAGTTGTGTCAGCTGTAAAATGGGCAAAATAGATTCTGCTTAAAAATCATTGATGTTTAAAGGCTTATTATTTATCTCCATCCTTCAGTCCCACTGAAAGACAAAACGATTTTTTAGAAGTGAAGATGTGGGGCCGGAGGGTTAGCTCAGTGGTTCCAGCGCCTGCCTCACAAGCGCAAGGTCCTGAGTTCGATCCCTGGTAACCACATATAATGCTGGGTGTGGAGACACGCCCACCAGCAATCAACACCGCATACCACAGTGCAGACGTGGTGGCTCACGCCTGTCATCCCAACACTCGGGAGGCAGAGACAGGAGGATTGATGAGTTCACGGCGGCTTGCCTGGGCACCATAGTGAGCTCAGGGCCAGCCTGAACTACAAATGGAGACCCTGTCTCAAAAAGCAAAAAAAAAAAAAAAAAGTGAAGATGTATAAGGGCAGATAGGAGACAGTGGTGGGCAAGAAACACAGACATGTTTCTGTGAGTGGGTCACAGTCAAGAGTGCCCCGAGCCAGTGGACACGAGGGTGCGAAGCCTCACTCCCAAGAGGAGACCAGTGTGCTTCCCAGCCGCCCCCCCAGGAAAGCTTGGCGGCCTGAGGCTTTGGTGCCACTCAAAGCAGGTGAGGCTGTGGCTGACTCAGGGTTTCACCCGTGATCCAGGAAAAGGATGCTGAGATTCTGTACAACGCTCCCCAACCCTCTGCTATCAGACTGGCCACATCTCACCTCCAGAGACAAGGGCAGACTAGGAAATGGCCCGTGAAGGCTCTGGACACAGGAGCCACACCCCTAATGTGGGTCCAGGTAACGCAGCCACTAAAATAGCAGGGTAGGTAAGAGATTTGGGTTTGTTAAAGTCTGCATTCTGAGTAATGAGATTCTTACCTCTGTGTCTGCTAGCCCAGCCCCTTACAGAGTAAAGACTGAAATATTCTTTTCTAGAGAGAAAAAAAAAAAAAACAACTGATCCTTACGAAAAGCCCTCCAGACAGCATTTTTGGGTTTCTCTCGATGAACAGGCATACTTGCCATCTCCTCTCATCAGAGCCTGACAGGGCTCCATGCCCTGCCTGGCTAAGAACTTTTCATCTAATGAGTCAATAGCCACACTTCCCTAGACAGACAGAAGTCTGCAGCATGATTAAGAGTGAAATAAACACACAGAAAATAGGAACTTGGTGGAAATAAAGACAGCAGGAAACACAAGGAGTTCAATAAAACTATTCTTTGCTATTCTCAAATCCTCAGATTTTGCAAACATTGAGCAAGAAGGTACTATTGAAAACATTAACAATCACAGTAAGAATGAGTTCTTTACTATTGAAAACAGCCAAAATCTAAGAGTCCATGGAAGACTTAAAACATGGTCTGTCTCAGAATGTGGAGTTTAAAGACAGAGACTGGGATAAGAAAGAACAGGTAAGAAAATGCGATGCTTCCAGGACTTCAGTATCTATCTGGCAGGAATTCTAAAAGTGAACAAATAGTACGATGTTGTTGATGATGATGATGATGACTGAGGAGAAGTTAGGAGACAGCAACCACAAGGGAGAGTTTCAGAGTTTGGAAAAGTATGTTCCTAAGCTGATGACTTAACCCTTCGAGATGGCTGCATTCCCCAAGTGTGCAGCGTAATATATGTAAAAGACTCAGTCTGAGCCATGTCACTGTGAGATTGCAGAACAAAACAAACTGTTTATTAAAGATTAGGACTCAGAACAGGATTGCATTTCTAAATAACAACACAGAAGTTGAAAATGGTGGGAAAATGTCTTGAAAATTCAGGTTAGGAAAATTAGTTTCAACCTAAGATTCTATACCCAACCAAACCGTCAAGGTAAAGACAAGTGGTTTTAGAGCCACACTCCCTCCAAAGTACTGGATGATGAATTCTAGTAAAGCATACTAGAGTATACTTTACTAGATAGAGTATATTTATTGACATACTCATGTATGTCAATAAATAGAATGGAGCCTATTTGATGAGTTTTAACATTTGGAAAAAGTACCAGTAGGTTTTTGACAAATCTTTCAAGTATTTGGGGAAGAAATTGTAGTAGTTACACAGAAGGCTAATAAAAGGTCATCAATATCTTCAGAATAAACAAAGTTGTACAATAAAGGAAACACACATAAAGTATTATTGGCTGAGCAGTGAACATTATTTACATTGTCTTAGCAAGGTAAACATCAACCACTGGTTTAACCAAAAGGGTGATTTCACAGATTGAGAAGGCAGAGGATGACGACAGTATAATGCTACCGTATACCTTAGCAGACATAAAGTTTGTGGACCCAGAAACAGCAAGATCTTGGTATTAGTTGTAAATCCAAAAGAGGCTGCCTCTGAGAAGACAGAAGTAGGACTGCTGGTTTTTGTTACAAGACTCTTAGAAGACTTTTTTTTTAGTCTTTTTTACAAGACTATTAGGAGACTTTTAGTGTGGTTTGATTTCTAGCCATATGTATATATTACTTTGATTGAAAACTAAAATAATTAAACATTAACATGGGCATGCTAATACTTTCCTCCATCTGGAAAAAAATAAAGTCACCATACTGAGTTTTTCGAGAAAATGGATCTACAGTCAAGCAGTCCAGATTTGGTCCCAACTGAGAATGTAGCCTTGGAAATCCCATGAGGACGGGACAGTCCTGTCGGCGGCAGGGCCATTGTCAGTGCAGCTGCACACTGCTCCCTGGGCTGGAAGGGGCCAGGGAAGACGTCAAGGGAATAGGTTGTGGGTCGCCCCAAAGTCTTTGTGGGGGGTGGGACTCAGTGATGTTCAGGGGCATTCCTAACTCTAGCTAGTGTTTTCTTTTCCTTCAGAAAATAAACTTATTTCCTTTTCCCTTGGAAAACTTGCAGGCCCGTGCCCTCTGCTTATACCTTTTGGAGTCAGTTTTACGTCCTAGTTGTTCTTTTGATCCCTTGACTTAATGTCGCTAACTTGAAGGCAGGAACTGAGACCATCGCCTGCCAGGGTAAGTGTCCTCCTCTGGAATTAAGAAGAGCCAGTGTGCATGGGCCACTGTCCTGCACTGTTTCCAGTCTTCAAAGCTGAATGAGACGGCCATTGTTCTGACCACCTCCCTTGTCACATTGAGTTTGTGTGATGACGCAGCTTAGTCAGTGTCCCTCTTGCTTCCCCTGTTGGTTGGTTTGCCCAGGCCAGAGTCCTCAGGCCTCGGTGACCCATGCCATGAGCAGGGGTGCTGTGCACTTGGTGCTTTGTGAGACTACAGGGATGAAGGTGTGCCTTATGTGGTGGCAGAAACGATACAGCTGCTGTCTTGTCCTCTAGTTGGACAGATGGCGGGTGACTGGCGGGCTCTGCAGAGTCAGGCAGTAGGCTTTGTGGCCTGCATATGTAAAATCACACGCGCATGCTGCAGAGGGATAGAAGGAAACCGAAGGGTACAGTCGCCAGGGTCCTCTGGTTGTGGATGTCCTGACCAGACCTCCATCGGATTCACCTATCTGCCTTCTGCCTGAGCTGCACCCTGGACTTGCTGCTTATCTTAGTAGAGCTGCAGCCTGTGTCTCCTTCCTTTGCCTCACCGCTGTGGTAGGTGTCTGTTGCTGTATTTTTTTTTTTTTAAGGGGACTGAACTCTGTATTAGAAAAAAAATCCAATTTCGAAAATCCTTAGGGAAGAGTCCTCTCTTACTAACTTGTTTAATAGCATTCTTAGGTTCTGAAGTTGCTTTCAAATGAATAAATTTTAGGAATATCAATTCCTGATTGTGTTCTTCCGAGTGAAAACGAAAGCTCACGTGCCTCCTCCCAGAGCAGTGCTCTTCTGTGTTCCTCACATGGACTGTGTAATCCGCAGCACTGAATGCACTCAGTCCCTGTGCTGTAGTGCCACAGGCTAGAGACCACACCCCACGGTCTAAGCAGGCAGCACGGTCAGGTCGTTCACAGCTGGTCCTCTCTGCTGCTGTAGTAAGCTGTCTTGCTCCCCTCCCCCCCCCTCCCCTGGGGGGTGCTGGGTCCTGGGTCCCGGGGCTCCCGATGCTCAGCAAGCACTCCACCACGGAGCTACATCCCTGGCCCTAAAATATTTTTAAGAAACTTTAATGCCCTGAGTTATTTTTTCTTTTAAGACATATTTTCCCTGGTTTTACTGGTTTTTATCTCATCCCCTGATCTTGATCTTATCATTCCTCTTCCAGTTTAGTTGGAAATTTTTGCTGTTCTGGAAATCGAGGGCCTTTCCGTCTTACTGCCACCTACCTAGGTGGATTCCCCCCCCTTTTTTTTTTTGAGACAGGGTCTTGCTTTGTAGTTCAGGCTGACCCCTGGGCTCACTATGTATGTAGCCCAGGCAAGCCTCAAACTCAGCAGTCCTCCTCTCTCTGCCTCCCGAGTGCTGGCATGACAGGCGTGAGCCACCACGCCCGGCACTGTGGTGTGTGGTATTGATTGCTGGTGGGCACAAGTCATCACGCCCAGCATTGTATGTGGTTACCGGGATCGAACTCAGGACCTTGCCTTGCGAGGCAGGCGCCAGAACCACTGAGCTAAATCTCCAGCCCTGGATTCCCCTTTTTATCCTCCTTTCCTTACATGTGAAATTGAACTTCACAAAGTTCACAGGATTGTTGCGAGTCCACTGAGTGCCTGGGACATACCGGCTGCTGGCGAAAGGCTTCCTTTCCCAAACCAGAGGCAGCATAGCCACCAAGTCAGGTCACTGTCCTGTAACTACCCTTTAGATTTTTTCTTTTTCTTTTTTAAGTTAATACTTTATGGGTTTGAAGCTGGGTAGACTCCTCCCCTCTAGGGAGAAAGTTGAGATTCTGCTTGTACACAGTGCATTTTATATCTGCCAGCCGGTTTCAAAGACAAGAGCAGCTCTTACCTGGAAAGAACAGTCCCCATGTGATATGGTAGTGTGTGTTTCAGCTGCGTCTTCGAGATACAGTCCCATTAATTCAGAGTGTTTTGTCAGGCCTGCTGATGGGTGCTTCTATATCTAAATTTTAAACAATTTGGACACATTTTATAAGCATTACTCATTTTTAAGAGGATAAGTTCATTTTAGACTTAAAGGGCAGAATATTAGTAATAGTCATTAGCTTTTAAAAATAAACTCATATCCTAATGTAAAGTAAAACACATGTGAATAAATATCTGGGTCTGAATTAATGGGTAGTACTCAAGAATATGGTTAAAATTTCAAAAATGCCTATTAATATGTAATTCTCGGCATTAAGCCGCCAGTCTGAATATAGCCCTTTACTCTCTGACATGCTATACAATGACAGACTTTTTATAGTTTAATCCAAGGCCCTGGAACGTTCCAAAATGGCAGCAAAACAGACAGACACTGCATTTTTAGTTTGTTTGTATTGGTGGCACCCTTTGGAGTATTATTTTTGGCCATACGTGTAGCGTTACATGTTACTCAGAACAGTCCTAAGCCAGTCAGCAGCCGTGATCGCCGCTGGCCAGCAGTGTCTCACCGACCTAGAAAGCATCCCGCATTAGCGCACTCGTGGCCTGGGCCTGGGTGATGGGAGCAGCATGTGCCCCTTCCGGTACCCTCGTGGTACAGACACCAGTGCTGAGGCAGCGGCAGCCTGACTGAGCCGTCCACGATGTCACTAATCACATCTAGGCCAACCTTGAATTTTGAGGTGCTATTTTTGGCAGACCTCGGCGAGGACCTTTGTTTAGCTATTCCTGCTGCAGATGGACAGATTTCTGCCATTACAGGGTACGTTAGCAGGTAGCCAGGAGGTCAACCCGGGCTGGGGACTGAGCCCAGACCCTTCACGTCGAGCTCCGTCCCCGTCCCTTTTTATCTTCACTAATGACTCAGTGGGAGAAACTGGGCAAGAGCTAAGGTCCCCAGTGTGTACAGCGTGCCCAGCTCGAGCACTGATTTGTGTGTGTGTGTGTGTGTGTGTGTGTGTGTGTGTGTGTGTGCTTTTTGAGACAGGGTCTCGCTTTGTAGTTCAGGCTGGCCCTGAGCTCACTATGGTGCCCAGGCAAGCCGCCGCGAACTCAGCAATCCTCCTGTCTCTGCCTCCCGAGTGCTGGGATGACAGGCGTGAGCCACCACCTCCGGCATTGTGGTATGCGGTGTTGATCGTTGGTGGGCGTGTCTCCACACCCAGCATTCTGTGTGGTTACCGGAGATTGAACTCAGGTCCTTGCGCTTGCGAGGCAGGTGCCAGAACCACTGAGCTAACCCTCCGGCCCGAGCACTGAAGTGGGGTGGTGCCTCAGTGGTTTGGGCTCTCCTTGTTTCCCACTGACCGAGCTCCCTGGGCCAAAGCCAGGGACATATTATTGCAGTGGTTGCTACTTCATGTTGCTATTGTTTGCAATAAATCCTAGTCCTGGTTTGAAAAATATTTGTACCCAGCCCAGCAGCGCGGTGGATTTGTGACAGTGGTGCCCCAGGCACTCAGCGCAGAAGGGGGAAAGTTACCTTGGAGAAAGTGAGGCCAGGGAGGATGCATGCCCAGTTTGAAGGGTGCCCAGGTCCCGGCGGGCAGCTTGACCAGCACGCCCATACTTGTGTGGCTCTGTGGGTTCCAGCTCCCAGGCTCATCCTTCCACAGACGCTCCTACCTCCGTCAAGAACACTCGCTGAATAAACGAGGCCGGGGTCGGTCATCCCAGAGGAATCTGCCTTCTCCAGCCCCGCGCGCGCAGGCTGTCCGGTGCAGGTCGGCATGTCGCGTGCCACCGTGCAGCGCGCAGGGCACCGAGGTGCGCATCCCGGCCGCGCGCCCCGGGGTCAGGTGTCTGCCTGGCCTCCCGCGCTGTCCAACGGCCCGCAGGGCGGAGCCTGACGCGGCCAGGAGCGGGTTAAGCAGCTGCAGTTGGGCGGCCAGGCGGGGCGGGCGGGGTGGGCGGGGCAGCTGGCGGCGCCGCGCGGGCCTTTGTTACCCGGCGTCCGACCGCGGGCGGCGCCGAGCTCGGGCTGGCGGGGCCGGGGCCGGGGCCGGGGCCGGGGGCGCGCGCGGGCCGGAGCCGGGCGCCGAAGCCCGACGCCACCGGCGCGGGAAGATGTTGGAGATCTGCCTGAAGTTGGTGGGCTGCAAGTCCAAGAAGGGGCTGTCCTCGTCCTCCAGCTGCTACCTGGAAGGTAGGCGCGGAGCCCCGGGCACCGAGGGTCCCGGACAGGACGCTCGCGCTGCGCTCTCCCCGCGGCCAGCTAGGCCTCCCCGCGCCCCCTCGCCCCGCTTTGGTTTTCTCCTCTCCTCCTTTCCCTCTGTCCCACGCTCTTCCTCCTCTTTCTTTCCCCGGCTCTTTCACCCACCCTGGAGAGCCCACTTCGCGCCTGTGGCCGGCGTCACCGGGACCCCGCGCCGAGACTGTCCCGAGAAAGTTAGAGAAAGCAGCTCCTCCAGCCCTCATAGCCTGGGGAGCCCGCGTTGTGGAATTTCCACTGCTAGCTGGGAATCGTGTGTCAAAAAGGTCGGCCGTGTCTGAAAACATACGATTTCCATTAAGTATCGTGTACACAGGGAGCAGGGCTCTACCATTTATGGATGCAGTTTCCAGTGTTCTCCGCCCTCCCCCACTCCGCCCCGAGGTTTGTGCAGACCGAGCTGTCCGAGGAAGCCTCTTTTCAGGGGCAGAAAGGCGTTGAAAGCACCCGCACAAGCCTGGGAGGCTCTGCGCAGACCCTTCGCGGAGCGCGGAGCCCACAGCAGCCTCCTGTGCTGCCCGGCCTGTGCTGCCCGCCCTCTCCTTCTCTTCTCTCCTTCAGCGTTTCGTTTGTTGCGCTATTTGACTTTCGTTTTGCCCTCAAAATAAGATGACGGCAAAAACTAAGTGGGTCGAGGGTTGTGAGTGGCGCTCATGTGTGCGGCTGTGGATGGGTGTGGAACCCGGATGTGGACGCCCTGTGGCCGGGCCAGACGCTGCCCTCAGCAGGGGCTAATTTGTACCTCCAGAAAGGGGGAGTATTTGAGCTGTTTTTTGATTTAGGATTTCAGATAGCGGGAGAAAGGTAAGGTAGGACTTCTACAGGTCAGGACTTCTGTTTTTTCTCTTAGCAGTAAAGGAGTAGAAGCCTCATTGATTTTCTAGTCTTTCTTTTCTTTGCAACTCTGACTGGAGGGCCTGCCTGGCATCACACAGGCAGCTCCAATCACAAGTGACAGCCAGTGGTGAAATGTGATGGCCCTTCTGCCCCCGCAGTGTATATGGTTTCCTCCCCAGTGGAGGATTTTGGGGGATTTTAGCATGGAGACCTTAAAGAAAGCTCAGCAGTGGGTTGGGCTCAAAGCTTTTGGAGGGAGGAGAGGGTTTAGTTGTCCCTAAAAGTTGATGTCTGAGCGGCCAACATCGTCTTGAGTTAATACATGGCTTATTTTCCCCAGGTTGCTCAGAGTCCTGAACACGTGCCCATTTATGTCTGCAGCAAGTCAGTGTTAGGCTTTATCATCTTGTTCAGAGATGGGTGCCCAGAGCCGAGAGGGACGGACGCATTGTTTTTTGGAACTGCAGAGCTGGAGGAAAGTTTAGGTCACAGCTTTGCCTCGGGGCACACGGAGATTTAGTACATACCTGGCTGGAGTATTGTTTTAGAAAAAAAATGTAGTCTAGAAACTGATTCCAGCAGCCTTGAAATGAGTTATGATGTTCACTATCAAGTCTCCAAGAAGAGGTTGTGAACCATTAAACTGCATCCGAATCTGGTTGGTTCAGGAAGGCATCGTTCTAGGAATTCTTCCTCTTAGGACTTCCTGTTTAGTTTGTTGTTAGATTCAATGAGGGAACCTAAGTGGAATTATTGTTCTGCAGTTTATAGAACTGACTAACCTCAGTAATGATTTCTTAAGACTGGAAGTGCCTGGTGTCCCTTGGAAGAATAATGGCCAACATCTGGCTAAGTACCCCAGGTTTTCCCTTTTTATCGACATCCTAAATCCATCAGCTGGTGTTTACTGACAGCCACTCTGCGTCCCAGACATCCCAGATCAGGAGAGAATTGAGGAAAATCAGGTTTTCTGTTGTTCTGTCAAAGGTTTAGCCGTAAATGTAATTTGAAAGTGCTTCCTACCTGTTCCTCAGGCCTAGCTGTCCAAGCAGCAGCGGTAAGCAAAGGGCTAACCGTGCCAGGAGCTTACTGTGTGCAGGGACGTTTTCTGCCTTCCGCAGGACTGATACACTTATTTCTTTGGCCTGGCTGGTGCCATTTTATAAATGAAGAAATTGAGGCCCTAAAAGAACAGTTAATTTACCGGAAGTCACGGAGCCAGAGAGTGATATAGTGCAGGGATTTGAACTTGTGCCGGTATTTCTAGGGATTCCGTTTCTAGTCCCTCTGTGTCCTGCTGACTGACCACTTGTCTTCTGTAGGATTCAGTGTGGGTTTCGGACATTGCTTAGAAACTCACTATTGCTGAAGAGAAGTACGGTTTCTTGTTCTCTTCTGGAAACCTAATGCCAATAAAAGGGTTACCCTTAGCCAGGCACCAGGTGTTCACCACCACGCTCGGCTCTTAAATTTTTAATGTATGTAAACACTGTATATAAATTCATAAAAGGCTGTTTAATGAAAATTCTGAACGGTTCCTATCTCGTTTCTCCACTGAAGGGCAATCGCTAAAATATTCCTTCTGGGCAGCTGTGCTTTCTAGAAAGAGCTTGTGTGTATACGAGCATTTGTAGCGTCTGATTTTGCTCTCTGCTCTGAAAATTGCCTTGTAGGGTATTTATCCCCTGTGACCTCATTCAGCTTTACACTCTTTGGTCCCTCTCAAAAGTGAGCTCCCAGGGCCGGAGATTTAGCTCAGTGGTTCCGGCACCTGCCTCTCAAGCACAAGGTCCTGAGTTCGATCCCAGTAACCACATACAATGCTGGGCGTGGAGACTCATGCCCACCAGCAGTCAGTACCACATACCACAGTGCCAGGCGTGGTGGCTCACGCCTATAATCCCAGTACTCGGGAGGCAGAGAGGAGGATTGCTGAGTTCGAGGCTTGCCTGGGCTACATAGTGAGCTCAGAGCCAGCCTGAACTACAAAGCGAGACCCTGTCTCAAAAAAAAAAAAAAAAAAAAAAAGTGAGCTCCCAGCTCCCCTTCTCCTGGCACAAACAGACCTCAGGCATGCCGGCCTTTGCGGTTCCCTTGTTGCCATCTTGCCAGATTTACTCGTGTGTCTGTGTTTGCGCACGTCACACGGGGCTCCTGTGCTCGCATGTAATGGCTCTGGACTGTGGGACCCGGCACAGGCCCCTGGGAAGCTAACTGTTCTTGCACTTTGCGGAGTCATGGCCAGAGCCTGCTCTGAAATGCTTGGTCCCAGCCACGAACCGGAGAGCCAGGCCCCGCATGGTACCAGCCACATGCCACACTTTCTGAGCTTGGGCTCTGGCCTGCGTGGACACTCTGGAATGCTCTTGCCTGAGGTCATCACATACTCCTGTTGTTTAGGACCAAGGGCTTCTGAGGCCGCCCGTCCCGTCATCTTGGGCCATGTGAAGGTAGTCACACTTGTGTGATGTGACAGGCCTCAGTGTGGCGGGGTGCTCACTCACTCTCATACCCAAGGACTCAGGGTGCCAGAGAAGGAAGCCAGGTCCAGTCTCGAGGGTGGCAGTGCTTTCAGCTTGGGAGCCAGGAGATGCCTGTGTCCTGACTGTCCAGCCCACTCTAGGGGGTCATCTTGAAGCCTGGAGGGGGTTTGTGGACACAGGGACACCAGGAGCTCTAAACGTGCACATTTCTGCCAACTCGCACGTCCTCCACGATGCCTTTGGGCTCCTGTGACCTTAAGGCCATGTAGGGCCCGTGTACCCGCGCCCAGAGGCTAGCAGCCCTGGGAGGTGGTGGGCAGGGCCTCCCCGAGGCTCCCCGCTGGCCCGCGTGGAGTCCTGCCCCCTTGTGCTGCTGGGCGGCGTCGTGTGCATTGTGTAACACGGTCCCGGCGCAGAGCGAGAGCCGAGCATGTGTAAGTTGTTATTTTAAGCAAATATTTAGCAATCTAAAATGGTGGATTTACTAGGTTTTCTGATGGCTGAAGTGATGATAGAATTTAACTAAACTCACCCATAGTTTTTCTTGGTAATGAATTAGTTTATGTCTAAGGTTTGTAAAATGCATATCCAGTAATTAATACTTCCTGTCCTCAGAGTTAAGCTGAAAAATATCTTCCTTTCCTCTGACCCTCTCTTATTCCCATGGTGAATATTCTAGTTGTGCAAGAAAATTCCCATTGGTTTGTGGTTGGTTATTTTATTTCTCCCCTCCAGAGGCGTTATTTCCATAGTCCCGACATGCAAAAGCTGAAAGCTCATGCTGCTTAGGACCTTGTTGTAAAAATCAAGTGATTGAAACTTTATCTTTAAAATCACTGACCTGAAACAAATAGGAGTAAAAGGAATTGATAAGTTTTCTTTTTTTCTTTTTCTTTTTGCTTTTTGAGACAGGGTCTCACTTTGTAGTTCAGGCTGGCCCTGAGCTCACTATGGTGCCCAGGCAAGCCACTGCGAACTCAGCAATCCTCTTGTCTCTGCCTGATAAGTTTTCTTAAATGTGTAATATGAACTAAAAATCAAATGGGACATTGGAAAAATAACTTTTCTTCCACAGTGGTAGATCATAATAGCACAAAACAACTTATAAATTTTTAGGTTCTTTTTTAAATGAAAACTGGAAACTTGTACCCCAAGCAGTTGATAATGAACTCCCTTGTACTTATGTCCCAGCATTAACATTATCAACTTCGGGTCCGTCTTTCTTTCTGCGCAATGAAATGTAGTCCCCAAACCGCCAGAAGAGTCGCTTGCTCGTCACTTTTCTCAAAGCATGGCTTTATCCACAGATGAGGGGACTCGATACTGTCTCCAAAATTGTTTTCAAAGTCATCTTTCCCAGCCCACACTGTAGACACTCTGTTACACGTTGGGTAGTGATGGAGGAGACAGACAGCCAGGGAGGAAAAGAGAAGCCAGTGGGGGGCTAGAGAGAGGAAGAGGACGGAGACGGACTAGGAGACAAAGGTAACAAGGTTGAGGCAGGAGAGGAGATCGAAGGGCGGGAGGGAAGGCAGACCCAGGAGGTGCAGGCAGAGAGCAAGGGAGGATGGCAGAGAAATGGGGTCAGAAGGGGAGCAAGAGGGCAGGACCGGAGAGGGGCCCGGGGCAGGCAGAGCCTCGGGTGTGCAGAGGCGAGCGCTGGAAGATGGTGTCGGTGCCTCTCTGCGGAAAACACCTAAACTCTCAAGTGCAGCAATGCTAAACTCCCTCACGGGGAGACGCATCGCGGTGCGGGGTGCTGCTCACTGTTGTCCTGCATCGAGTTGTGTGACTTTACTCTCATCCCTGAGTTCTCTGGAGAAACCCCGTCCTTACCTGTCTCACCCAACCTCGTATGTTGTATACCTTAAGCTTTCATTTCCAGGTAGGACATAAACAGGCGTTGCTTTTTGGATCTCAGATCCATTCCTGGAGGGCTCATGTGCTGTGGACCAGATTCGCAATAAAAACTCTAATGGCTAAGGAGACATCTGGGAGCGACCTGGGTGACCAGGAAGACACGTGAAAACAGGAAACGTGACATGCTAGGTGCTCCTGGGGTTGATGCTGATGGCTGCATGGCCATGTTCCTGACAGGGTGGGCGTAAGGCCAGTGCAGAGTCCTGGGCCTCGCATGGGAGCCTGGGGAGCCCACGCGCTGCCTGCCTGTTCACAGTCCCCGGTGGGTCCTGGGCTCCGAGAGCACATAGAAATGTGCTTTTACACTTCACCTTTTCAGAATCCTGGCCATAGTTTTTGTTTCATTCCAAATCATTCCCCAGGCCCTCACAAAGGGTTTCCTCCTCTTACTGCTTTGTCGTCTTGACTGCCTGTCATTTCTGCTGCTCATACATGATTAAAGTATGCTTTTTCAGTGAAACTTCATTTTTCTTTTTTTTGGAGAGATATAAAAAGGATTTTTGGCAAAATTGAGAAGTATACACTCAGAAAGAGTTAAGTACAGGGTCTCTAAAGGGAAGCCTTGCCGTAATGTTTTCACTTTGTTGTCACTGTTCTGTTTTGTTCAGGCTGCCCTTGAAGTCACAGTGATCCTCCTGTCTCAGCCTCCCAAGGGTTGGGATTATAGGGGTACTCCATGTGGTAACTTAAAGGGAAGGTGTCAGGCCACCATTGTTACCATGCTGTGCACTTGAGAAACTGAAGCCCAAAGAAATGATAGGGCTGAGATTTGGATGTGGTCCGTCCGCACCTGAGTGCAAGCGCGGCCTGCAGGAGGTGGGTGAACAGATCCCTCAGGAGCCAGGGGGGTCACAGAGATAATCAGTCGCCAGCTGCTCATCTGGAGAAGCCCGTGGGGTGAGGTTGCAGGAAAAAGGAGCAGCAGCTGAGGAAGCTCACTAGGGACATGGCAGGAAGATGTGCAGGCTGGGAAGGGCGGGGCAGGAAGGGCAGGCAAGTGACGGGGTCTGCGCCTGCTGAGGTGGACAGTGGGGCCCCCAACGCACACCTGCCTCGGGCGCCAGCTCCGTCCTGAGGGCCGCCCCGCTCGGGAGCAGCCCCTACGAGGCACATAGACTGTGCACATTGTCCCGGTGATCCTGCTCATAGAGGTGGCTGACCAGGGCAAGCAGGCTCATGCCCCCGGCCCACCCAGGCACGGACAGTCCCGGACAGCAGGGCTGATGCGTGTGACCGAGCTGACGCCCGGTGCCCGTCCGGGCTCAGGCAGGGAGAGCAGGCTCCGGTGGGCCAGGGAAGTGCTGCTGTCTGTGGTTCTAGAAGTCTTTGTACTTCTTTTCTACCAGTTATAGACTCTTTGGCAGCAGATTCTTAGAAGGCAATATAAAATTCCTTTCATATATTGATTTTATTTTTGCTTTGTGTTGAGGAAGGGAAACAGGCACTATGTGTCTTGTAAAGTTTAACATTCGAACAGTTGACAAAGTCAGAGGGAGAATTCTGTTTTGTCTTGCTTTGGTCTTGACTAGTTAGGCACATTATAATGTAAAAGTTCCTAGGGCAAATATTTCAACCTTGAGCTAATTTAAAATAACTTCATTTTCCAAAAGGAAGTTTCTCGGAAAACTATTTCATGTATGGCCTGCTGATATGTAAGTGGGAAGAAAGAAGATTTTACTGTGAAAGTCAGCTGCATCGTGTGACTTGTGGCCCCCCTTCTGGGACTCCTCCTCCCTCTTGGCGTAGTGGCCTCACGGAGCCCTGCAGCTTCGTGGTGTGGCAGGGGGCCTGGGTCAGGGCAGGTTTTTGGACTCCCACGTCCTCGGGTTGAAAAACTTAAGGATTTGCTTCATGAGCCTGTGCCTGCGATGGCACTTGTGTGCCCAGGTGACGGCCGAGGGGGCAGAGCAGACCTCCGCAGGGTGTAGCACAGCTGCGGTTCTGTTAGGCTCACCACTGCCTCAGAGCGAGCGTAGTTGCCGTCGGGTCTTGTGTTTAATGTGTTTGTAAGGAAGCACATATTTAATTCATTAACGAAGAAGCACTGAGCCACAAATTAATTTCTAAAACTATTTTAGGACTCTCACTGTAACTGTTTCCTTCACGATCCTGTATTTGATGTTGTGTGTTGACAGATTTTATTCTGAGGTGTCTGCGGTGCCTGCTGGCACAGGTCAGGAACCTGGCCCAGTGGCCTGGGGACGTCGGGCTGCCTAGGGCCCTCGAGACTCCCTTTCTTGCACTGCCTGTGCCTCTTGGTGCCCTTCCTTGACCCAGGAGCTGGCCCCTGGCCCCTCCGGCCCTCCCAGCCTGCCCTCCACAGGGCCGTTACAGCGGGGACCCTGCACACGTCCTCCTCGCCCAGAAGTATGGTGATGCTCCGGCTGCTGCCACCCTGCCCTTGCCCGCCCTGTGCCCCAGCAGTCACCTCTGTGTCTAGGGTGCTGTGAAAACTTTACATAGTGTGTGAGGTCAGTATAAAGTCTGTTCAGTTAGATGTTTTAAAGGATTCTAACTGCTCAGGGTGAAGGTATAGATTACAAAATGAGGGGACGTGTAGAATGCAGATAAAATTACTTTCAGCAAGTTCAGATTGTGGGAAATAATACTTTTCCTCTAAGCTCACATTGGAAATCTGTGTGAGACTGTTGCACACTGATGGGGAATAGTCTGAGCATGATCTCATCAGTTGGAACAGACCATGAAATAAAACACGAAGGCCCCCTCTTTCAGAAGGGTCTGTTTTATAGATTTTTACATTACAGAGATTCCTCAAACTCGAGGATAATAGCAGAAGAGCCACCAAGGAAATGAGAAGAAAGCAACCGGGCGGAAATCCTGGCACACAGGCACCAGTGAAGGGGATGTGTGCCTGGGGGAGGCGTCCCTGCCCCACCCTCCCCATCGGGGCCGCAGAGGGGACCGCAAGGGCACCGGCCGGAAAGCCGCGCCGCTGGCCACGTTCCTGGACACGGAGCCACAGGGAGCCGGGACCTTGGGCACCAGTGCCAGCAGGAAGGCGGGAAGCTTCCCGGGATGTTTTTCCTGGAGGTGAAGCTCCCTCCCCAGGGACGGCCGAGTCGGTGCCAGAGACGTCCGCCGCCGGAGTCCCCTCGCGCGCTGCTTCCCTCCACGCTGGCCCTTCAGTAGCCCCGAGTGGTCCTGGGCAGATCCGCTGGGCAGAGAATCTCCCATAAACATTTTTTATCAGTGACTCACAACTTGAGAAAGTATCTTTTTATATAAAATGATTTTTAAGTTGTACTTTACAGACCCAAACCATTTTTCTAGAATACTGTCCAAACAAGTTAATCGTGCACAGATCCAGTGAATTTTGTGGCCTGGCTCTTATCAGGTTTTCAAACAATTTGATACTTTTGTAGCTGGAGCCAAAGCCTTTGGGGGGTACGGGGGCATTTTTCAGATGTCACCAGTTCTTAACACTGAACTGGTGGATTAATGACTTTTCTTGAGGAAATCTTTCAGTGACCTTATGGCAAAATAGCAGTGGTTGTAAGTGGGGTGAGAAGGCACTTGTAGAGAGCCAGATCTTAAAGCCTTTTAAAGTAGGACTCGGAAAGCAGGCAGCAGGAAAATGTCCACTAAAAAGAAGTAAGAATAAGAGCAGATGCTAGAATTTACTTCCCAGGACTGGACCACAGCCAGATCCTCTGGGCGGGGCCCACTCTGCGCATCTTTTTTGAATGAAGCCTTTGAGCTCCTCTTGGTTCTGCCTTGACGAGGGACTAGCAGAAAGTTCACATCTCGAGCAAGAAAGATTTGAGTACATTCTGCACCAGAGCCCTGGAGCGGGGAGCATTTTCAGGGCTGACGAGCACAGCTCACTGTGAAGTGAAGCAAACAGCTTGGCGCCTGTACTCCGTGAGGCAATTTTGACATCAGCCCGGACTGGGAATTGACTGGAAGGCGTTGGGATTGGGCTGCGGCTCACTTCAGCGTGTCCGTCCAGAGGCACGCATGAGCAATACTTCCCCTTGGGCTCTGGCCATTCGTGTGTGGAGCAGAGCGAACTGGGGAGGAGACTGAGAGGCTGCCCGGGTGTCCCTGAAGTCAGAAAGCAGCGTGAGGCCTTTGCTTCCCAGCAGAGGCCTCAGCCCCTCGCGTGCAGGAAGGTCGCAGCATGTGCCTGCCTGGTGGGGACACTGCTGCCTTCCGCAGGGCATCAGCCCATCCCTGTGGGCGGGCAGCTGCGCTCTGCCTTCCCCAGGTGTTTTCCAGGCCACTTCCCGATTATGTAACGCTGATCAAATCCAGATGCTGTGGGATGTTTGATAGAGGAGGTCAGATGGCACTGGAGAAGAGAAGCGTCGCTGTGTTCACGACGTGGGTTTAATTTCCTGTGTGCTCCTGGCCCCAAGGTCGGGACGCAGGAGGGGACCGTGCAGAAGTACTTCCTCAGGGTCGTGCGAGGCGGTCCTCCTCCCCCGTCCTGCTTCGTGTTCAGCTGCCAGTTACGTAAGGGTCAGCTGGCTTCTACTTGTTTTTCTAGTTTGGTAATTGTGTTCTGATTATAAAGTAATTGGATTCATTGTAAGAAATAATCCATAATATGGCAAAATGGAAAGGAAATGTAAAACACTTGTAATCCCACCAAACTGAGTTAAGTACTGTTTCACATTTTGGCATATTTCTTCCAGTCTTTTTAAAAATTTTTACAGAATTGGAATCGTGCTCTCTGTACTAGGATATAATATCGACACGTAACATATTCCTAAACCACTAAGTGTTTTCCCCCAAAATACTGTGTTTTTTACAATTTATTTATTTTTGTGTGGTGTGGGTGTAGAACCCGGCAGCACACCAGATACTGCACTGTCTCTCAGCTGCACACCCAGCCCCATGCAACAGTACTTTGAATGGCTTCTTAGATATATTCCATTTTGTTAAGGGGCATGAATTAATTTTTCGTATCTTGATATCTAGTACTTTCTCTCTCTTGTGCTTTTATTTAAAGTCAGTGTATACAGTCATTGTGCAGCTTGCTACAGATAACGTTTCTAGACATGTAAGTCAAATTTTGGATGGAATGCAGTGGGGCGTGAGCCCGTCACTGACACCTTGTCCTTGCTGGCGGTCAGTGTAGGGACAGTGCATTTCTTTGGCTGCTAGCGACGATTCACACCCTTTCCAGTTAGTGGTAACTTCAACTTTCTGTGTATTGCTTGTGTATGGTTTTGTCTGTAAAGGAGGACTTTATATTTTTGGTGTGAAAGAGTTTTTGTAAGAATCTTTTTTAGCCAGGTGTAGTGGTGCATGCCTGGAATCCTGTCACTCTAGGAAGCTGAGGCAGGAAGATCAGAGGTTCAAGCTGGGGATGTAGCTCAGTTCAGAGGTCCTGGGTTCAGTCCCCAGTGCTTCAAGAGAAGATTAAGGTAGTGCTACAGGAAGCCTCAGCAAAGGAAGGTTCCTTGTGAGTGTCACTACTGGACTAGGTCCAGGACAACTGTAACTGTCGCTAGAGTGTATGAAAATGAGGTTCTGTGGGGGTCTGCAGAGCACAGTGTGCAGCCCAACGTTCTGTCTCTCTGTGTGCAACAGAGCTGACAGTGAGGGTGGCTCCAGGTGGGACTTAGAGAAATGATGTCCAGCTCACATACACCTGCACTCCGAAGGACGGGCTAGCCCTGAGTCAGACTGCAGGCCGACACCCAGCAGGTAGCATAAGGATCAAACATGCTAATAAAAAAATTCCCCACTTTATGGCCAGGGATTTAGCTCAGTGGTTCTGGCCTCTGCCTGGCAAGTACAAGGTCCTGAGTTCCATCCCTGGTGCCACACACCACAATGTCAGGCATGGTGGCTCACGCCTGTCATCCCAGCACTCAGGAGGCATTGCTGTGATTTCAAGGAGGATTGCTGTGATTTCAAGGCTAGCTTGGGGGACATGGTGAGCTCAGGGCCAGCCTGAACTACAAAGCAAGACCCTGTCTACAAAAGAAAGAAAAGGAAGGAAGGAAGGGAAAGGCAAGAAGGAAAGAAAGAAAATTCCCCACTTCAACATTACGTGGCATACCACTAAAACATGACTTGTAAGTCTTTATATATCAGTTTAAAAATCTTAAAAAGAGGGCCGGAGGGTTAGCTCAGTGGTTCCGGCACCTGCCTCGCAAGGTCCTGAGTTCGATCCCCGGTAACCACATAGAATGCTGGGCGTGGAGACACGCCCACCAACCATCAACACCGCATACCACAGTGCCGGACGTGGTGGCTCACGCCTGTCATCCCAGCACTCGGGAGGCAGAGACGGGAGGATTGCTGAGTTTGCGGCGGCTTGCCTGGGCACCACAGTAAGCTCAGGGCCAGCCTGAACTACAAAGCGAGACCCTGTCTCAAAAGCAAAAAAAAAAAATGTTAAAAAGAAAAAACCCAGAACAAACAAATCTCTGCTCTTCCCACCCTTCCTGGGGAGCTGGGCAGTCCCTGCTGTCCTTGACGAGCCAGGGCAGCCCCTCAGAGGACTGGCCCCACACCTCGCCGAGCTCTCCCCACCCCGGGGTGGCAGTGTGACAGGACTGTCCTCCATGAAGTTGTCCCTGCCTTCACAGTCCATAAAATGAAATTACCAAGTGTGGTCATAGCATAATTTAGGATTTACGCTTCTAGAAAATTAATTCCTGAAGATTTATTTCCATTAGAACAAAGGCTAGTGTTGAAAGTCCTGCATTATTTATGTTCTGTTGATTTCTTCCAAAGAGCTCTTTTAGAGACGTGACCATTCCTAAAGCTGCCCAGCCTTGCCGCTAGGGTTGGTGGACCTGTCATGTCTGGTGTATCAGGTACCCCGAGTATCTCTGTGAAGAAGACTCAGTCAGGTCGGTCCCTAAGACGGCTCTCCTGGCAAAGAGATGTCTGTGGGTCCCTCTGTCCACACAGAGGGAAAATTAAAACACATGTTGTTCTGTTACCATTCATGTTGACTCATTTGTAGATCTTTCCATTTTTTTCAAATCAGAATTTCCCCTCCTTTAAAAAAAAAAAGATTTTTTTTATCGTAGTTTCCTTAAATGGTATTTGGGTTTCACTACGTACCTACCATCCACCACTGTAAGGTCTACTCGGAGTGGGTTTGCTGGATCTTGTCATTATCACAAAGAAATTCCAGAGGCTTTGAGTCTTAACACAAGGGGAAGAAAAAGACAAGAAGGAATTTAAGGGAAAAATAATCAGCTGTTTGACCTTGTCTTGAAAAACGCTCATATAGCCCTAGTGTAAGTGGTAATGATTGGATTCCACCTTTTAGAATCTACTCACATACAAAATATGAAGAGCTTCACTGTTAAGGTACAAGAAACTGTTACTGCATTTTACAAAATAGAAAGAGAAGGCGAAGCTGGCTGTGTCTGGCCGGAAGATAGGGGCGCTGCTGCCCTCTCCGGGGTGGGAGCGACAGGGAGGCACCATCCCAGCTTCCAGCAGGAGACAGTGGCACCTCAGACTGACAGGGCGGCCACAGCAACCCAGCTGGTGTCTGGGGGCAGAGGCGGCCGCCCAACAGCTGGAACTTCTGCTTGGGAAGATGCCTTTCATTTCAAACCCTTTTATACTATGTGATTTTTAAAAGTGTATGTATACATTAGCTTCATTCCATTTGCAAATGTTTTACAGCAAGAAACTTACCATATTTTTAATGGCAAATTCATATGAAGATAAACTTTGACCATTTTTGACTTGAGTCTTGTTAAATTAATGAGTTTTGAAAGCTGAAGTTATTTGGAAACAGTAATTATCACATTGGAATGAAGATAGTGTTTTTCACAAGATTTAGTAGAGTCTTTTTAATAAACTCATAGCATATAGAGATGTTAAGAAATGAAATAAATCAGGGCGGTGTAATGTTGGAAACACATTTTTTGTTCCTGAAAATAAGCCTCGTGTCTCCTCTGCATCTCCCAGAAGCCCTACAGAGGCCAGTGGCATCTGACTTCGAGCCCCAAGGCCTGAGTGAAGCTGCTCGTTGGAACTCCAAGGAAAACCTCCTCGCTGGGCCCAGTGAAAATGACCCCAACCTTTTCGTTGCACTGTATGACTTCGTGGCCAGTGGTGACAACACTCTGAGCATCACTAAAGGTGAGGGGTTGTGGGCGTCGGCGGGTGGCGAGACACAGACACCAGGGAGCTGCGCCTTGACTGGGCTCCCTTGGCACCTCAAGAGGGCAGCTTCCAATTTCTTTTTTGTTTGTTTTCTTTTCATTTTGGAAAGGGAGTAGTGGGCTTGAGACAGGGTTTCATTTGTATTTCAGGCTGCCCTTGAACTCACTGTGTACCCCGGGTTGGTCTCAAATTCATGGCAACCCTCCTGCCTCGGCCTCCTGAGTGCTGGAGTTACACCTGACTCAGCCTTCTAGTTTCGAATGTAGAAGGTCTAAAAATAGCAGTCTTTTCTCCTAAGGAAGGTTCCGGAACAGAAGTTTGCAATCCAGCTTCCCTGTCGTGATACCAAAGTGGACATCTAGACCAAATGCTGAGAACATGACTTTTTTTCCCTCTTACAGAAATCATTTTCCTCTAGAAGCCTTCCTTAAATAGAAGCAGAACACTTGAAAAAAATGATAGGTTTATAAAAATAGAGGCTGCACACTTATCTGTACATTCAGTATGAGCAGGAAGCTTCCTGTGCACGTAAGCATCTCACAGGCTGTGGGCTGGTTGAAACCAGCCTGTGGGGCTTGAAGTGTTTCAGTGAGGATAGATAAGAAGGGGGGAAGCTGGCCCTGAAAGCGGGGATCTCTGTTTTCCTAGGTGAGAAGCTCCGAGTCCTGGGCTACAACCACAATGGGGAATGGTGCGAAGCCCAGACCAAGAACGGCCAGGGCTGGGTCCCGAGCAACTACATCACCCCCGTGAACAGCCTGGAGAAGCACTCCTGGTACCATGGGCCTGTGTCCCGCAACGCCGCCGAGTACCTGCTGAGCAGCGGGATCAACGGCAGCTTCCTGGTGCGGGAAAGTGAGAGCAGCCCCGGCCAGCGGTCCATCTCCCTGCGCTACGAGGGCCGGGTGTACCACTACAGGATCAACACCGCCTCTGACGGCAAGGTCGGTGCAAGGCTCGCGCGGCAGAGCTCCACTGCGGCGTCCTGGTGTTGCTGAGGCTCATCAGCCACTCGAAGACCCTTCGATGAGAACCCCTCACGTGGTCCCATGCGTCTCGGGCCTAGCGTGGTTCTCCAGGGTACCTGCTAGTGTCTTACAGTGTAGGGCTGTCTGTTGGATTTCAGCTACTTCTTACATTAAGACTTCTTTGTTGAAACTTCTCTTACAACGATAGCACTTCATCCTCAATAAGAAAAACTAAGGTACATGAATCCTTTCACACTTCCTACATAAGTCCAGCCTGTGGCCTTCTTCTTGGGATGAAATCATACTTTCAGGGATGTGTGTGAGTGTGCATGTGCACACACGTGTGGAAGCATGCAGTTTTTAAACCAGTGGGATCCCCTAGCACCCTGCTATTTCCAAGCCCAAATTGTTTGGTAAGGGAGTCGGCATAGAGGATTTTGTGGTCTTTGTGTAAACAGCCCTTAGCAGTCCACAAAAGAAAGGGAGGAATTAATTTTAATGAGTTCGTTTTGCATACAGGAGCATCTAGCAGTCCATCTTTAACCTTTCCCGGCCTCTGGACAGATATTGGTATAATCTGTATTTTTTGCATTAAAAAAAGACTTCGAGACTTGGAGAGATAAAATGTCTTGCCCAAGAACACAGAGGGAGTAACAGGGGCCAGGCCGGGACCCCACTGTCCACTCCCCTGCTCCAGGGCTGTACGGAGAGGCGGTGTGGAGAGCAACACCACTGTGTCTGGATGGTGCGTGCTCCCTTACATAATGCGCAGTGTGTCCCTGGGTCTAAAAGAACCAGCAGGACAACTGAGCGGCGATGAAAACTGTTCTGCTCCTAACTCAGGGCTCCTGGCCAGCGGTAACCGCTGTCCCCAGGCTCCTCCTGGTGACTCTTCTGGTAAATTTGACCTGGAATGTATCTTTTTCTCCTTGAAGAGAGGACACCATGTGCGTGCGCCCCACTGTCCTTTGTCCACTCGAAATCCACTACATTCATCTTCTGAACGCACCAGTGGCTCCCAACCCGCAGTGTGAAAACGTACTGCTCTGCTTCTTTGTGTACAATGTAAAAACACACAAGATAAGTTCTAGTGCTGATCCCGTGCTGTTCATGAGTGTGTAAATACTGCCAGGTCTCCTTGTCTGAAATTGCACGCATCTGATGTCTCACAGACAGCTACCACAGCCCTCCCCAGGAGCATCGTCTGACTTGGCAGGACATCTTTGTCACTCTGATTGGTAAAGCAGATCATCTCGCTGTATCTAATATATCATCCTAATGCCTTTTATTCAACTCATTTTTTTTCTGCATATTGAAACATACCACATTTTCGTAGGTATTTGCATCTATTGATCCTCTTCCTCTTTTATTGATCTGTCTCTCCACCCAGTGCCAGTACCAACTTGGCACTGATATACTCATTATTGTGTTGCAGTATCGGCTGGATTCATCTTCTTCTTTAGCATTTCCCTGCTGACTGGGAGAGAGGCACGTTGCTGCCCTCTGCGGTGGGGGCAGCAGGGAGGTGACGTCTGAGCCTTGGGCAGTAGACGGTGGCACCTTGGACTGGCGGGGAGGCCAGCGTGTACCGTGTGGACACACATGCACTCCTGTCGTAACGCCGTCTGCTCTGCTCGCGGGTCTCCCTCCGGTTGAGTCCCCTGGGATCTCCGGGCTTTGCATCAGTGCAGCATCTGCAGTGCCAGCAGCGTGGTGTGTGCACAGAAGCATAGCCCGTGGAAACGTCACAGGAGAAGGAGACAGGGCCTCCGTGGCTAGCAGTTTGGGTCATTCCTCCAGATGTAGAGCCAGGTCTTTGCATTCTGCAGGACACCAAGATGGTGGCCTCTGAACAAGTCTTGAGAGTCTAAGGTTCCTTTTTCATGACATGGACACAGGGTGTGCCACGCCTGGGACGTGATTGTCTAGAGCTGACAGCTTGCTTCGCATCTGTGCTCTGTATTCCCAGTAAGTCATGCTGCACCACAATAATCACCGAACAGGGTAATGGTGTCTTCCCCTGGAGTTGTTTAATCAGCAGCCTTGGAACAGATGCAGGCAGGCGTGATCTAGTTTGACAACTCATTAGCTGGGGTTGGTCTAAAAAGCTATGCAGAGAAGGAAGGAAAAGGCCACATGTGGGATGCATGATTTATGGAATTTGAGTCATTTAAAGAGGCACCAGGCAGGATGTGGCACATGCCTATAATCCTAGCACTCTGGGAGGTTGAGGCAGGAGGACCACAAGTTTGAGCCCAGCCTGAAAAATTGGGCAACATGGTGAGACCCTATCTCAAAAATTGAAGAAGGTCCAAGGGTTTAATTTAGTGGCCATGTGCCTGCTTTGCAAGCACAAAGTTCTGAGTTTGATCCCTGGTACCAGAAAAAAAAAAAAGAGAGCTGGGGATATAGCTCAATGCAGAGGCCATGGAGTGAGTTCCCTATACCATACACAGAAAGAAGAGGAGAAGTAGAAGAGGAGAGGAAGGGGGAGGGGAGGAAGGAGAAGGGGGAAGCCATCCCCTCTGTCCGAAGGGGTCCTTCCATCCCAGGTGGTGCACAGGGCTCCTCTGAGCAGCAGTGTCCCCCATCAGACTTTCCCAGTGTTTCACTCTGCCCACCCCTCGCTGGAAGAGGCGGCAGCCAGCTGTCCAAGCACCTGGAGACACCTTTACCCCCTTTGGGGGCTCCTGTCTGAGAGAGCTGTGCTTGAGGGGCTGCGTCAGGTGGGATCATGTCCTTGGAATGAGGGAACATCGTCAGCATGGGGCGGTCCCGCGGCTCCGCGTGGGTCTATGGAGCTCGACACTGAAGAATGCATCTCACATAGCAGAGTTTTGATGCAATCCTTTTTGGATTTCTAAGGGGAAAATTTAAGATTGTTAGGAGGGACAGGCTGGGGTGGACCAAGTTTACTTCTTATTTTCAAATCAGCTAATCTTTAGAAAACAAATGAATGTGGAACATTCTTCTGTGGGTCCCAGAAGATTCCATTCCGCCTCCACCCTCCTGGCCCTTATTTACCTCCCTTACACTCTGAGCTTTTCGGCAGTGGTCATGGCCAGTTAGCCCAGGGCCACCAGTCTAGGACTCCAGGCTAGGGGCTCCGGACCTTTGAGCTGGATTCTTAAAAGGGCTAAGGTCAAACTGAGCTGTGGCCATCTGGGGGCAGTCTGGATAGATGAGAAACCCTCTCGTATCTAGGATGTGGTTGTCCTTCTTCCTGTGCTTCCCCTAAACGTCGCAGGATTAAGACTGATGTTCCGGGGCCGGAGGGTTAGCTCAGTGGTTCCGGCGCCTGCCTCGCAAGCTCAAGGTCCTGAGTTCGATCCCCGGTAACCACATACAATGCTGAGCGTGGACACTCACACCCACCAGGAATCAATACCACATACCACAGTGCTGGGTGTGGTGGCGCACACCTGTAATCCCAGCACTCAGGAGGCAGAGACAGGAGGATTGCTGAGCTCAAGGCTTGCCTGGACTACATAGTGCGCTCAGAGCCAGCCTGAACTACAAAGCGAGAACCTATCTCAAAAAAAAAAAAAAAAAAAAGACTGATGTTCCCCATCACCCTGCCTGACTCTTCTGAGCTCCATTTATTTGTGTACAAGGGTCGCCCATTTCTGAGGTGTCACGAAGAGTCCTTAGATATCAGTCAGCTTTCCTGGTGCGGGACAGAATCCATAAAGGAGGAAAGGTTTGATCGGGCTCACAGCTTCAGAGGTCACAGTCCGTGGTGGGCTGGCTGCACGGAAACATCCTGGTAGAAGAGCAGAGCTGCTCAGTTCTTGGGTGCTGGGAAGCAGGCTCAGGCAGAGCACCAGCCAGAGTGCACCTGCCATGACCCACCTCCTCCAGCTGACAGCACCTTCCTCTTGAGCTGACCCTCGGATGGGCATAGCCCCCAAGATCAGATCCCCCCCTGGCATCTCTTTATTCACCGCATTGACTCAAGCTTCTCTGGCAGCCCGCCAGTCTCCTTTTCTTCCTGAGGTGCCAGTGGACATTCATGTCACAGTCTGCCCAAGTGACAGGTGCAGGTTGACAAGGGCAGAATCCGGGCAGAGCTCCAGCAGACATGGCAAGAAGGGCTGATTGGGTGGGTGGAGCCGCTTGAGTTTCTGAGATTCGCCAACCCTGAGGTGCAGGCCTGGCAAACAGTTGACGGCCGTCACTCTGTGGGCAGCGTGTCAGAGGTGCCCCCCCAGATCCGTGGCAGCCAGAGGGGCACAGGTGTGAGTCCCCCAGGGCCATGCGTGTGGCAGTCAGGAGGAAAGCCAGCTCTGGAGCTCATCTGACAAGTGCTGCTTTTCAGGCTCCTGCACCGTGGGGAAAGAGCAGCACCCACCCGTTCAGTGGAGCTGGGTCTGTGGGACGTGCAGTGCCGTTCGCTCCCAATGCTAGCCCCGCTGTCCTGCCTGAGCAGCTGCGGTCCCTCACGGAGCCCAGCTGTTCACAGTAAAACGCTGCTCAGAAACCAGAGCTGATCACCAGCATAGACGGTTAGTAGGAGGGACATCGGGACGGGACAGAGTTGAGTACGGCCTTGAGGGAGGGTGGGTTTAACGGGGTCTTACTCTAGCTCGTGGTGGCCTTAGAACTCACTGTGATCCATGGGGCCAAGGATTTAGCTCAGTGGTTCTGGCGCCTGCCTTTTAAGTGCACGGTCCCGAGTTCAGTCCCCAGTACTAAATGAAAACAATACAGACTCACTAGGATCCTCTTGCCTCACCTTCCTGAGAGCTAAGATCACAGGTGTGTGCTGCCAAGGCTGGCAGAAATTTTTTAATAGACTTTTTTATTGGTACATGTTTGAAATAGATAAGGAAAACATTCATCATATAGAGTTGTAAGATATATACCTATGTTCTTAGTCATCCTTATTTCCCATCTACAAAAGGTCTGCATCCTGTTTTATATCTTATCTTTTATTTTGCTCCTTAAATTATACTTTGAGTTTCTCACATTAGAGAAACTCTGTGCTATTTAACCTAATTTCTTTTACTTAGCAGTATGGTCTCAGGGTGAATCCATTTCCCCACACGTAACTTCATGGATGAGTAGTTCTCCGCTGTGAACATGCGAACAGTTTCTTTATCCATTCATCTGTTGGTGGACGTTAAGGCCACTTCGAAGATGCAGTTGTAAGGCTGTAAACATGGCTGTGCGTGATCATCGCAACAGAGTATCTTTAACTCTTGGGAACACACCTGGAAGAAGTGAGCTGGATCGGAAGGGATTTCTATTTTTAGTTTCCGAGGGCTCTGCACACTGATTGCCATTGTGGCCGGACTCGCGCACACTCCCGCCAGCTCCGCAGAAGCGTTCTCTTTCCCTTACAGCCTGCCGGCTCTTGTCGTTCTGGAGTTCATGATGATGGCCGTTCTCTCTGGACCAAGATGGAATTGCATTGTTAGGATTTCTATAATGGGCCAAAAATACTGAACATCTTTTCACGAATGTTGGCTCTATATACTACTTTTTCTGAAAGCTATTTTCATTTCAGTTGCCTGTTTCAAATTTGGGAGGGTCTAAATTTTTTTTTAGTTCCTTATATTTTCTAGGTATCAATCCTCCATCAAGGAGTAGCTGACAAAACTATTTTCCCATTCTATGGGTTGTCTGTTCACTCACTGGTTTTCTCCTTTGCTTCAGGAGCCTTTTGATTTGACAAACCCATTTGTTGATTCTTGATATTCTTATACAAGTGAGATTCTGTTCAGAAAGTGTCTTCAAGAGTTTTACTCATTCCAGGGCCGGAGATTTAGCTTAATGGTTCTGGCACCTGCCTCGCAAGCGCAAGGTCCTGAGTTCAAGCCCCTGTAACCACACACAACAATACCAGGCGTGGTAGCTCACACCTGTAATCCCAGCACTCGGGAGGCAGAGGCAGGAGGATTGCTGAGTTTGAGGCTTGCCTGGGCTACATAGATAGCTCAGAGCCAGCCTGAACTACAAAATGAGACCCTGTCTCAAAAAAAAAATTTTTTAGAATTGCTTTTTCTAGTTCTGTGGAGAATGTTATCAGTAATTTGACTGGAAGTGCATTAAATCTATCAGTTTCAGTAACGTAGGCATTTTGACTCTCTTGGTTTTGCATGTCCAGGAACAAGGAATATCTTTTTCCATTTTCTGATGTCCTCTCCAGTCTCCCTTTCAGGACACTGTGGTTTGTGTTGTAGATGTCTTATTCCCTAGGTACTTAATCCTTACTTCCTAAATACTCCCTAGGTACTAAATACTTACTTCCTAAGTATTTAACTTTTTAAAGCTGTAATGAATGGTAGTATTTTCATGATTTTCTTGGGTTCATTATTGGTGTACAAGATGCCATTGATCTTGTGTGTGTTGGCTTGGTCTCCTGCTACTTGCTGTGTTTGCTTATTAGTTCTAGAGTCTCCGGGGTCTCTGTAAACAATCACATCATCTGCTTACATGGAACTTGGCCTCTTCCTTCCCTATGCATACCATGTGTATACCTTTCTCTTGCCTGATTGCTCTGGCTAAAATTTCAGGTACCACACTGAGCAGGAATAGTGACTGAGGGTGATTTTTGTCTTGTTCCTGATTTTAGAGCAAAAGCTTTCCATTTTCTCCGCTTAGTGTGATGTGGGCAGTGGATCTGTCATAACCACTTTTGTCAGTTTGAGATAAAATCCTGCTGTGTTGGGTTTTGTCAAAGGCCTCTTTTGCATCTGTTCAGCTGATTATGTGATTTTTTTTTTGTCCTTGGTTCTGTTTATGTGATACATTCATTTATTGATTTATGTATGTTGAACCATCTTTGCATCCGTAGGGTGAAACCAACTTGGTAGCAATGCATGATCTTTTCAGTGATTAGTTGTATTCTGTTTGCCAGTATCTTGTTGAGAATTGTTGCCTGTAAGTTCATTAAGGAGATATTTGCTTGCTTTTTTTTTTGTTGTTAACCCCTTATCTGGTGTTGATATCTGGGTAATGCTGGCTTCCCAGGAGTGAGTTCGGTGGTGCTCCTTCCCATTCGGTTTCATTGAAGAGTTTGAGAATGTTGGTGTTAGATTTTCCCTAAATTCTGGTAGAATTCTGTAGTCAGTATATTGGGCTCTGTCCTTTTATTCGTTGGTAGAGTTTGTATTACTGCTTCTAATTCATTGCCTGTTATTGGTATGTTCAGAACTTTTTTATGTCCTTTTGGTTCCATTTTTAGTAATTCATATGTGCCTAGGAATTTCTCCATTTCTTGTAGGTTCTCCAACCAGAATATGAGCATTCAAAATAGGTTTTTATAATTTTTCATTTATCATTGGTACTCCTCGTGATTTTGCCTTTTTCATCTCTCACTGCATTGATCAGATTGACTCATTGACCCTATGAATTAATTTTTTAGTCTCAATTTCATTAACTTCTACTCTGATCTTTTAATTTATTAATTTCAGGTTTAGATTACTCCTGTCTTTTAGGACCTTGAGTTGCGTCATGAAAACATTTATTTGGAACTGCACAGTTCTTTTAGTGTGAGTATTCACAGCTATAAACTTTCCGCTTAAAACTACTTTCATTATGTGCCACAGGTTTGAGCCCATTGTCATTTGGTTATAGGAAACCTTTTTATTTCTTCCCTGATTTTTTCTGTGACCCATTGATTACTCAGTAGTGTATTGTTTAATCTCTATGTGGTTGTGTAATTTCTGTGGTTTCTTTTGTTGTTGATATCTAGCTTTATTCCACTATGATCCAGTAGTATGCAGGTTGTTATTTTAGTTCTTTTGTATTTTTAAGACATGGTTTGCGGCCTAAGATATTACCTATTTTGGAAAAAGTTCATGTATTGCTGAGAAAAATGTGTATTCTGTTGTTGGATGAAACACCCGTTAGTTACTTGTTAAGTCCATTTTTTCACTGGTATGGTGTATCTCTGATATTTCTCTAATTTTTTCTTCTTATTGACCTAATTGTTGAGAGTTGGCTGTTGAAGTTCCTTGGGCATTGAACTGGTGTCTGTCTGTCCTTTTATGTAAAGTAGTTTTTTTTTATGAGATTGGATGTGCCCACACTCGCAACACAGATATTTATACTAGCTACCTCTTTTTTATGGTTTCTATCTAGATGTTCCCCCAAAGCCTCAGTGGGTTTGGGGAGGTGACTAGATGATGGGAGGTGACACTCATCTGCGCATGAACCCGTGATGACTTTAGATCTAAATGTGACTTGGGAGATGCAGCTTGGTTGCAGCAGGTGGGTCACTAGGGGCGGCTGGGAGGGTCTGTTCCCACCTTCCTCCCTGATGTCACTCTGTGCTGTCTCCCATGCTGTCCCCGCCTTGGAGTCAGGAGACTGTGGGTGAAACCTCCACAGACTGTGAGCCAAAGTAAACTTCTCCTTTAATTGGTGGGTGTGAGGTGTTTTTTCCCAGCAGTGAGAAGTAACTGAGGCTCTTCCTTTTGAACTGTCCCCGTCACCAGTGTGTAGTGATAGGCACACTAGACACTGGGAGTTGTGTTTCAGGCGTTGTGTAGTCTCTTCTGACCAAGTGTGGTTTGAAGTTGGCTGAGTCTGAGAATAAGGTAGCTCCTCCTGCGACTTTTCAGGCTCCACCCACCTGGTGTGTCGCTCCAGCCTTTCACCATCAGCCAGTGAGCTGCCTTTTCCCTGCGTTGTGTGACCTTTAGACCACAGTATATGGTGGCATTTTGTATTTTGACCCAATCTGCCAGTCTTTTGACTGGGAGTTAAGATGATTGACTGAAAATTCCTAGTGTAAAGTGAGTACTGGATCCTATTCCTTGCAATATTTTTCTAGTGCAGATTCCTTTGTTCTTTTTCTGTCCCAGTTACGTGTACACTTTCCTTTGGGCTCTTTCCTGGTTGCTTCATCCGCTGTGCAGGTTTAGTGGTCACGTTTTCTTCAGGATTTCTTTGTCATGGAATGTCTTTGCTTCTTTGTCAATATTGAAGGCTAAGTTTGTAGGATATAGAATTCTGAGTTGACAGTGGTTTTCTTTTAGGTCTTAGGAAACTTTGCTGGAGGCTGTCATGCTTCAAGGTTCATGCCAGGAAATCTACTGTAATTCTAATGAGCTTCCCTTTATTAACAATTTGCTGCTTTCTCTCATAGCTTTTAGTATTCCTTCCTCTCGCTGAATTTCTGATTATGATGTGTCATGGAGAGGTTCTTTTCCAGTTGTGGCTCTTTGAGGTTCTTTGTGAGTCTTGTACTTCAATATTAAATTCTTTCCCTAGATTTGGAAAGTTTTCTGCTAATTGGTTAATTATTCCTGTAATTCTGATGGCCGTGGTCTTGAAGTCATCTGGCGGCTGTTGGACTGCACTTGCATGGCGTCTTGTAATCCTTCAGGTGTTGTTGAGTTTATGCTCTGCACCCACCTGCATTTCCTGCCTTGAGTCCCCATATCGGTCCACTCTGCTAGCCAGGCTTTGCATTGCATTTTTCATACCTTGATTTTTTTTTTTTTTTTTTTTGAGACAGGGTCTTGCTTTGTAGTTCAGGCTGGCCCTGAGCTCACTATGGTGCCCAGGCAAGCCTGGAACTCAGCAATCCTCCTGTCTCTGCCTCCCGAGTGCTGGGATGACAGGCGTGAGCCACCATGCCCGGCATATTTTGAATTTCTTGCTTTCTTTTCATAATTTCTAGTTCTTTATCACACTGGTCATTCATATTTTATATTGTCTTCTCTAACTCAGTGTCTGATTTGTTTCTTTTTTAAGCTCATCAAAAGTTTTACTAGTAATATCTTTTATCTGTTTGAAAAAATCCTCTTTAAGCTTTTAAATCTTATGAAGTTGCTTATGCATTTCTTCTTTGAGCTCTTCTAACATTTTGACCATTTGGTTTTTGAGTTCTTTGCCTATTACTTCCTGGGTTTCAGTAACTGTGAGATCATCTCTTGAGGAACTAAGGACTTCTGGAGCTGTCCTGTCTCTGTGCTTTGTCATATTTCTAGTTTTTGTCCTGCAGGTTGAAGGCATGTCCGTGTAGCAGAACTCTGTCCCT
>PVIC010008134.1:0-48821 GCA_004025085.1 Thryonomys swinderianus
TTTTTCAATTTTATTGATCTTTTCAAATAACCAAAGTTGAATTTTATTGTTTTTCTCAATTGTTTTGATATTCTTTATTCTATTAATTTCCATGATAATACTTGTAATTTCCTTTCTTCTGTTTGGATTTAAGGCTCTTTTTCTAGTATCTTAAAGTTACATTGTGGATTTGAAATATTCTTTACTGAAGTAGAATTTTTAGCTATACATTTTCTTGTATCTTAATTTGCATGCTTTAAGTTTTTGTATCTTTAGATATATTTATCTCATTATTTTGTATTATTTTCAATTTCAGATTTCACTTTGACTCACTAATTGCTTAACACCTTGCTGCTGAATTTGCACATATTTATAAATAGCTATAATGAATTTTGGGACAATTGACACCTTAATAATGTTGAGCTTGCAGATGAGATCAGGCATGTTCAAGGTGCTATAGCTGTAAACAGTATTGAGGTTTAAATCCATTAATATTGTATGTCTCTCCATGTACTTAGGTTTGGATTTCTTCAACCAGTGTTTCATAGTGTGCAATGAATAGATCTTTACACATTTCTTTAAAAATTATATTAAAGTATTCCATCATTTTGGAAGTACTGTAAATTGTACTTTTATTTCAATTTTCAGTTTCTTGTTAAGTTATATAAACTTATGACTGGACTTGGATGCTTATCCTGTATCCTGCAAGCATGATTAATGTATTCAGTTATTATAATTTAAATAGATACTCTAGGGTTCTCTGTGTAGATAATCCAGAAATTAAAATAAGACTTTATTTTTTGGTCTTTTTTATTTTAGATGCCTTTTTTCCCTTCTAACTACACTGGTTAAGACCTCCAGAAGGATTTGAGTGGAAGTTGTAAAAATGAGTATTTTGGGTTTGTTGTTGATCTCTGGAAATATTCAGTTTTTGACTATTAAATATAGTGTTACTTTTATAATTCTGTTAGCTATCCTTTATCAAGTTGATGAAGTTTCCTTTTATTCCTAATTTACAATGTCTTTCTAATGAACTTACAATAAATTTTGTCAGCCTTTTTCTGCATTTATTGAGATATCTGTGTTATTTCCTCTTTATTATGTTGAGATAATGAATTTTATTGCTTGGTTTTGAATGTTGAACCATTCTTGCATTTTTGGGAAGATCTTCACTTGGTCATGATATATATTACCTTTTATATTTTGTTGGATTGAATTCACTATTATTTTTGCAGACCTTTTTTGTTGGTTTTTCAGAGATATTGATCCATAGCTTTCTTTTCTGAAACGTTTTTGTCAGTTTTTATGTCAGGATCATGTTACAACTTTCTGAAAAAAATTTTATATATTTGACATTATCTGCTTTTTAAAGTTTTAGAGTGAACCCTTGAGTTTTGTGTGGCCTGACAACAAATAACTTGGGTTATGACCAGCATTTTAGTTTTAACTTATGAACAAAGTTTTGAGTTACGACCTGAATGACCACTGCAACATCCTTTCCTGTGTGGGGTTAATGTTAATTCCTGGGCCAATGTCTTTCCAAGGTCACTGAGATCTTCCTATATATCGGAGAGAGACTTTACAGGCTGTATAGAGGAGCCTGAGCCCTTACTGATCAAGCTGAGTTACAACCAGCCCTTGTGAATGAATTGAGTTCTTAAATCAAGGGTCCACTACAGTAAAAGTCACTTATACAGCCATGTACCTCTAGAATTTTCTTTATGAAGAATTTTTAAATTGCAGATTCAATATACATATATTTATGATAACATTTCTTCAATGATGCTTTATTATGTTCTCAAATAAATTAATTCATTTTATTTAGATTTTGAATATACCTGCATAAAATTTTCTTTATCTAGAGAATCCTTTTAATATCCTAGAATCTCGACTTGCTAATTTGTGTGATCCATATGTTCTCCTGACCATATGGGTAGTTGTTTATCTATCTGATAGGACTTCTTAGAAAACTAGTTTTGGGGTTATTGAAAAGTATCCTTGTGATTGTGGAAAGAGAAAAAATGCCCTTGATAAAAATTCTACATAATTCTATGCTTTGGCTATTAGAGATCTGTGAAGGGGAACACCCTAAGAGGGAGGCTACTGTTGACATTTCTGCCTGGGGTCAGTGACTATAGATGGAAATACGAAATTTTATAGTCAAAAGGTAACGAGAGTTCTATAGTGTAAAAACCCCTTAACCTCAAAATATGATCTATTTATGATGATTTGATTAAAATAATAACACAACGCCACCTAAGACCAACTATAAATCGAACTACAAATATAGGTCAAAAGCATAAAGTTTGATTGTGTTATTTTAGATTTCCTCGGCATCAAATGTGTTCCCAGCTTTGAAAAGATTTTGGTCTCTTGATAACTGTCTACTCTCTAAGAATATTTGCATGCAGAGTATCTGCCATATTCTAGTTTAGGAAACTCATAGGATATAAAATTGAACTGTAGCAGTAGAAAAAAATATTGTGATCTTATCTGTAAAACATATACAAATTAACTTTTTTTATTTTTATTTTTAGATAGGGTCTCGCTTTGTAGTTCAGGCTGGCCCTGAGCTCACTATGGAGCCCAGGCAAGCCTTAAACTCAGCAATCCTCCTGTCTCTGCCTCCCGAGTGCTGGGATTACAAGCATGAGCCACCACGCCCAGCACTGTGGTATGTGGTATTGATTGCTGGTGGGCGTGAGTCTCCACGCCCAGCACTGTATGTGGTTACCGGGGATCGAACTCAGGACCTTGCACTTGCGAGGCAGGCGCTGGAACCACTGAGCTAAATCTCTGACCCCCACAAACTATTTTTACAGGAGGATCAACAGAGTTGCTTTTCTCTAAGGATATTAGAAATCTGCAGTATCTCTTTGCTCATCCCAAATTAGAGATATATTTTCTTCCTCTTTCAGAGGTTATGACACACGCCATACAGTCAACAGGTTAGAACGAATAGTCTCATGGTTATCTATTTGCCTCTACAAGGGGTAATTGAGTTATTTCACTCTCAAAATAAACTCAGAGATAAATAGTCCCTCTGTTTCATAATACTATAAGAGACTTTGCACTACGTGTGGGGAGTAATGCAATTACTAGCACAGGCAACTTCTAATTTATAATAAGATAACCACAGTTCTAGAGCTTGGGTCAGTGGCTTAGGACAAGCATTCCAGAGGAGATACAGAATTTTGACTCTGAGGACATCGAGGTCAACCAAAGGAACTGTAGACTAGGTCAGTATTCCCATCACAGCACCTTAGCTAAGTGTATCAGTGCCATTGTTCCTTTCCTATTTTTGGTCTCCCTTTTCTTTGGACACCTGTTCTGTGACTCATTCTTTGTCTTTAATCTCTACTGAATTGTTAATCCTTACCACAGGTGTCTCTTGGTGTGGTTAGAGATACAGAGTTAAATGAGTGGAAAGTTCCAACTTAATGACTTTCCAGTTCCCCGTATTTTGTAGGAACTCTGTAAACACAGGTTCTGAGATTCTAGGTTCCCATGAAGCATGGATGGATGCCTGCAACTCTTGCATTTTTTTATTTTCACACTTAGACTTACTCTAAATCTATTCCTTAACAGTGTTGCTCTTTGTTACCAAGGATATGGATATTATTTTGAAGCCAGATCTCATTATGTAGTTGAGGCTAACTCACTCTGTAGCGCAAATTGGCCTTAAACTCATGGCAACCCCTATTGCCTCCACCTCCTATGTTCTGGGACTATAGGCAGCACCACCATGCCTATCTACTAAGGATATTAATTCTGACAGCAAGATCCTCAGGGTATTCTTAGTAAAGTGTACCTATTGTACAATAGATAATAGTAAAGATTAGTAGTATGAGTATGTGTCCACTAAAAAGAATAGAAAAGGCAGATAAATTTTCTTATCTGGATGCCTGAGGAACACTTTCTCTTTTACAAAGCTCTGTGCATTTGAAATTATTTAAAACTGCCTCTTAGTAAATTGTTCAGCAGCCATTGATCACTGGACTCTAAGCTCCACACAGGCAGTGGCTGCCTTTCGCTGGCCACTGCTAGCCTCAGGAAAAGCTCTCGGCTGGTTGACATCTAATCTAAGGGCTGGGATGCCTGGGGCCTGCGATCCACTGAGTCTTACAGTAAATGCTCAAGCAGTAGAGGAGACTTTTGTCTTGGTTATTTGACCAGGTGATCCAGCAAGAGCAGAGCCAACCTTGACGGAGCAGTATTGGGACTGGAGTTTATGTAAAACTCCGAGAACAGCAACAGTTTACATTCCCAAGGTTCCCAGAGACTCACAGCGGCAGTGTGGAGTCTTTGCATCCTCTGGTCTCTGAAGCTTGGTAGTCTGTGAGAACACTTCTTGGCTCTGGGGCTATCTGTTCATAGATGAGCTCTTGTGTGCTTGGCCTCTAACATTTTGCTCTTGGTCTTGTTCTTTTATTCACTACCATCTTGCTACCTTGAGTAGGATGGATGTAATCCCAGGAAAATAAATGCACATTTGTGAATTGACTAATGTCAAGGGGTTTCTTTCAAAGAAACTCACCAAGTTCTGTAGCACTTGCATCTGAGTTTGGATAAAGATCTATCTTTCTTTTCCTTTACCATGTTCATTTTTATACCATTGCAAAAATTGCTCATGGAAGAGGAGACATAGCTGGATTTCAGCTTCTTTGGTTGCTTTGAGAGAGTGAAATACTTCCTGTACTAATGGAAGAAAACAGCTTAATAGTTAACAAACTAAGCCCAAGAATTAGCATGGAATCGAGGAACTTATTCTTGGAGATCAGCTTGGCAGGTGCAGTGTAGCACCCAGGGTCGGCTTCCAGCCCGTCTGTGGGAGGGGCAGCCAGAGCCTGGCCACTTTCACTGTGGGGGCCTCACTCACAAATAGAAAATTGCAGAAGTCATACGTGTTTCTGCTGTGTTGGGAGGACATACTATAAAATGAAGAATCAAATGCAAACTTGCTCTTTAGGACAGGATGAAAATTTTGGCTTCTTGTATATGTGCTGCCGAAGCGAGCACAAAATTTTGGCTTCTTGTACCCAGAGAAACAGCTGCAGAGCAAGCAGCTATCTGTTCTATGACCTTGAGCAAGCCCCTCGGTGCTTCCTTTTCCTCTTCTATTGAGTAAGCATGCATTTTTAGATTATTTTTATTAGAAAAAGTTTCAAACACATGGAAAAATAGTAAAATTGCACAGTGGATATCCAGAGATCATAGATGCAATCCTAAATCCGCATTCAATAATTACTAACAGGGCCAGAGAATTTAGCTCAGTGGTTCCGGCACCTGCCTCGCAAGTGCAAGGTCCTGAGTTCAGTTCCCGTAACCACATACAATGCTGAGCGTGGTGACTGCCCACCAGCAGTCAGTACCACATACCACAGTGCCAGGCATGGTGGCTCACGCCTGTCATCCCAGCACTCGGGAGGCAGAGGCAGGAGGATTGCTGGGTTTGAGGTTTGTCTGGGCTACATAGTGAGCTCAGGGCCAGCCTAAACTACAAAGCGAGACCCTGTCTCAAAAAAAAAAAAATTACTAACATTTTATCATTTGCTTCATATATGTGTACACTATAATTGATGGGCATTTTAAAGTGAGTTTTGGATATTTGGACATTTCATCCTTTAGCCCTTCAACTTGTACAGAGACAAGTTGAAGACATTTTTCTACTTACTCATAAACTTATTTACAGAACGCTTGTAGACCCCTCACTTTATTTTTTACCAAAGGGTTGTGAGAAGATAAGGACAGAGACAGATGTACCATGAAACTCATCCTGCTTGGACTTTAGGTCTCATGTGGATCCTTCTTAAAGATGTTTACATGAAACTTGGCATATTTGGTTGACATGTTTTAGTCACATTCTGTTGCTCTAACAGAAGGTCACAAACTTGGTAATATGCAAATAGTAGAGGTTTATATCAATCACAGTTTTGGAGGGAGGCAGGAAGTCCTGAAGCATGCATGGCGCTAACATCTGCTGAGCCGCACTGCCTCACGCCGTGGTGGAGAGCCTGGCACGTGAGTCTGAGCAGGCGCTCTCTGGGCCCTCACCCTCTTGCTGTGAAGTCACTGTCCCCATTCTGGAGCTCCTCTCCTCAGGAGCAATTTCAATGTGCTTTCTTCTTCTTTATTCTTTAACTTCCCATGCACACAGTTGCCTGTTGGGCAACATTGGAAAGGCCATGAACATTTTTGAGCTTCTGCTTAAGATAAGATCAAGTAGTTTTCCTTATTTGCAGCCCCTGCTGTGCATACATAGGTGGTGGCTAGCTCTCCAAGTGTTTCAGAGGCTTCTAAGGATACTGTGACTAACCAGTGATAGGATCTTTAAGTCAACATGTGTAAGCCTGTGGGACCTGATACCTGGCGTATGTGAGGAAAGTAGGAAACACAGGAGGTAAAGTGAACGGAACCTTCATTAATCTTCATTAATCATTCATCCAGTCAGTAGATGTGTAACTCGGAAAGCTGAGAATTTCATTCTCATGCATGACTAATCGAGAAGTTTCTTCTTGTCAGTAATGTGCTAGCTAATATAGTACAAATTACAAAATACATGCTATAGCTACTCTTTGGGGGAAATGCACAATAAAGAATTTATCAAAATTATAAAAGATGCTATCATACTACACTGTGAATGTCTCTGGGAGAGAGGTTAGATGTTTTACACATGTCATCATATTATGTTTTAGAAAATGTCACTCATCTTTCCTAAGCAAATTTAGCAGGTTCAGAGAAAGCATGGTGTGAAATTGTCAACAATGCCGTACAGTGGTGATCAGAATGTACAGATAAGTAAATATGACAATGTTATTGTTGAGCAGAGCCACAGAGTATTGGGTACTTGTGTGCTACTGTTCTATACTTGAAAGTTTTCTTCATGCAGAGTTTAAAACCTTACACCGTGACATCTGTTTACTTTGCAGGAGAGGAAGTTAACACAGATCACTAAGTTGCTGTGCATGGGAGAAAAATAATTTGATTATGCAATGTAGTTATTTATTTTAATGCAAATTAAATTTATTTTAACTAATAGATAAAAACAAGGATACTGTCCACATTTATGGGGTCATGTTAGATACATGTTTGCATTGTGTCAGACTCAAATCAGCTTCAACACATCCACGTCTCCAGACCTTTATCCTTATGGTGCAAACATTGAAAATCTTTTCTGTTTGCTTTTTGCAGTGGCTACTTAAAATGCAGTTGGTTTGCCCGGTACCACCAAAAAAAAAAAAAAAAAAAAAAAAAAACCTAAAAAGAATGCAGTTGGTTTGCTATTTTGTATAATTTAATTTCAGGATTTTTAAAAATAGTTTTCATAATTGTCAATCTGATCAGCATCCAAGATAACTGGAATGAAGTATGGTAGTGGAAGCCAAATTTTTAAAAAATAGAGAAAGACAGGGACTGGCAGAGCTTCAAAATGCCAACAACTCACCATTTCATAGTGGAATTTTGAAGGTCTGATGTTAAAAATCAATAAAAGTTTTCACTGAGCTGTCAGTTAAAAAATAACCTTTCCTTTATGTAAAACCAAAGATGAAGCTGTGTGTTTCTCTCTGAGATTGCACCATCTCTGTCATCTGGAGAAATAATCTGACTACTCAGGCAGAAGTTTGGGGAGAATAGAATTGTGTTAACTAATTGGATTTATTATTTTCCTGAATTTTGATACTTGTGCCATTTGTCATTTCTGAACTTTTATAATTTGTTATCATTTAAAGTACTTGTACTTAGTTTTGAATTCATACTCTGATCATGATAAAGAAGGCTGCACAGTTACAGATACTTGAGGACCAGGAAGGTCTATGATTATCAGTTGGGATGTCATATGATATTCAGACAGAAAAATTGTTCTTTTTGACACTTGTTGAGTGTCTTTTTCCCCAGTAGATATGTGGTTTTGAGGTTAACACAATGTAAGAAATTAAAATGTTTTAGTGAGTGGAGTGGAGCTAACAAAATGAGCAACTCCCCATGTCAGAAAACTAGAAACAACTCAGCTGTGAAAAGTCAGGGCTCCTGACTCCTGGTCCCCTATCACAACCATACTACACGGTTTCTCCTTAGTAAAAGAAGTATATTATAAAATAAAGCTCTAATTGTACATTGATGAGCTGATTGGATATTATCTGATAAATTTTCTCAAGTACTAATTTATGTACTGAACACTCAATGAGCAGTAGGTGGCCTTTGGCCAGAGGGCTGCTGACCTTTAAGCTGCTCATACAAGTAGCAATCTGCACTAGTGTAGAAAAATGTTGCAAAATGGATATGGACTGTACATATTGGAAACCCAACAGGAAAGAATATGGAGCTCCTCGTGCACATGGTTTTGGCATAGACATATCCCTTGGGAAACAAAGAGGAGGTTGCTTGACATTCCATCAGGTGCCACAGAAATTTTCTCTGTATTTGAGCTTGTTGCTTTGCATTCTCTGAGCTTCTTGTAAGTAACAAATGAGGAGGAAAGAATGTGGAGTATGTATTTACTTCTCCTCTGTCATTAGTCAGGGCCTCCAGACAAAGAGACAGAGTAGTGTACTTATTCTAAGGATCTGGCTCCCATGATCTCTAGTCTAATGGCCTGGGAACTGCAGGACTCCAGGGTGTGAGTTCATCCTGGTCTGAAGGCAGCGGAAGATCTATGTCTCAGTGTAATGCCAACAGGCAAAGAGAGTGAATTTATCCTTGTGTAGTTTTTTGTTCTATTCCTGCCTTCAAGGAACTGCATGACCACCCAGCCAAAGTGACACTTGAAATTCCCCATCATACCCATCTTCTTCCTCTCCCTCTTTCATTGCCTGTTTTCTCATCACCACCTTAGATGAGGGATCCTCAGAAACAGACACTCAGATAAGAACTCCCGGGGAGGCAACAGTGCAAAACACGTCCCCCAGGGAAAACGTAAAGCAGACCATGGGAGTGAGTCCTCACTGGCCCAGTCAGCAATGATGTCATTGTCACCGAGCACTCCGCCCCAGATGCTGAACAAGACGTTTTCTAAATAGTATACTGTGAATATTATATAATATTCCCAAATATTGTATTTGCAAGCATCAATTTCTTCTCCACTTATAGCCAAGGAGAATGAGGTTAGAAGGGAGAGCAGGGTTCCATGGGAACAGCCCAGGCTAACTCAACCACTGCACCCCTCGATGCTGCCCGTTGTTTGTCCAGTGTTATTTCCTATTGCCCTGAATTACCTGGTAAAAATAGCATTATCTGTCACTTAAGATAATAAGATAGAAGGCCAGTATTTCCTCCAGTGATGAGCACAACATCACATTTGTCATTACTTGTTAATATGCAAGACATAATCCTACCTTTGCTTCAAGTCGAACTTACCAATGCTGCGACAGAGGGGACGGCGGGGTGTGGGGGGTGCAGTAGCATCTGCCCTTTTTCTGAAAGTTTGTTTTTTCACAGCTATATAAAGATACAGTAGTTGGCTGGCATGGTCTTTTTGACCCCAGACTCCGGGTTTCAAATCTTTGCTGACTATAAAAATTAGCTTTAGTGTGTAGTGGTTTTTTTTTGGTTTTTTTTTTTTTTTTTTTAGGAGAAAGACACAGAACTTCCACATTTAGCCATTCACTACTTGATGTAAAGAAGTGGCAGAAAAATTCTGTCAGCCACAAATGCTGGGAACTTCCCATGACTTCACTTCCTGACAGCTCTTGAAAGACAGCAGCATATTGTTTTAAACAAAAATACAGACATTTGTTCATTTTATTATGGCAGAGTTAGCAATTACTTTGAGAACTTATTAAATGCGTATAGAATTGAAATTAGGAAGATTTAGAAAACATTGTGTTCTCTGGAGTTATTTGTGCTTTTGCAAAAGAGACACTATCAAAACAATATACCCCTTCCAGATGTCAGTTTCAAAGGTGACTCAGGAAGGAATAGTTCAACTAAATCATAGCATTGTTTTAGAAGAGATTGTTTTTCTTGAATGATTTCTTCATCTATTATGCAATTAACACTTTCAATTGCTGGAACTTATTGAGAGCTGAATAATTGAAAAATTATTTAAAACTATATCTCTCAAATTTGTACTTTATAATATATGCATGGTGTGAAAAATACAGTACATATTTGAATAAAAATATGTTACAGTAAAAGATGCATTGATAGTAATCCTCCTTGCATTGAATACACTTATCCCACTGCTCTTGGTGCTTGCTGGAGCAGCTGTGGAAATCCTCTCATGGGTATCTCCGCTTCGCGTGAGTGTCTCAGTGTTCTGAAGTGATTCAAAATTCAAAATGTTTATGGCAATTTCCATCAAACAAAAATCTGACAGAGTATCTTCAGTCACCTTATTCACTGGACTGGCTACCATTCAGCTTCCAGCCTTTCCCTAAAGTAAAAATGACCATGAAAAGTAAACATTTACAATCCATTCAGGACATTAAGACAGCCTCCAAAAGATATTCGCAAAGAGAACTTTGAGGGCTTCTTCAGAAAGTGACAAGAACAATGAGATATACGTGTTCAAAGTGTATGTGTGTGTGGGGGTATTTTAAGGGGAATTAATGACAATGTGCCTTTTACTCTAATAATGTTTTGAAAATGTAAACATTTACCTTATTTTTCAATCACACTACATCAGATGTAGAGTGAAAGCAGAAATTTGTTACATTTGCACAATACTGAGTATGTTAAAAATGACTCTGATAATTCTTCCTTATTAATTTTCACCTTGTATTTTAACACGTTTGACTTCTTTCATTGTGGTGTCTAGCATAATTTTACATAGAAGATTACACTTCCAGGAATGCTTTAGCATGTGTGGGTATATTTTAAGTTACCATGAAATGGTGTGGAGATGTATTCAAGCAGTAATTAGGAGAAAGACAGCTTGAGGCATCTGAATTATGTAGTTTGAATGGCCTTTTTCTACTCACCCTCTTTTGGGAAAAATAAACCAGGTAAAAGAGTTTAATGATTTTTTATGGATTTTTTATGACAAAGGAAGCACTGTTGATAAAAAGGTCAATACTACAGGCTAGTAGAGGAAGTGCCAGCCATTTCATTTGTAAGAGCCCTGAACACTGGTGTGTTTCTCTCTCTTTCTGAGCACGGGTGGGTGATGGTTATCGCTTAGTAAGGCCAAAGGTGTGCAGCTTCCGACTCCGAGGGAGACACACACACATGCGTGAAAACACCCACACACTCTGAGCCCAAGTGCTATCTTGGGAAACCAATCCTGCCTCTCCTGTTCTTCTTGAGGCCCCCCTCTTTTCCTCTCCCAACAACCCAGCAAAATCTCTTCAGGGTGGAAAGGACAGAGAATGAGATTTTCTGAGACAGGGCTGGAGATTTAGCTCAGTGGTTCCAGCACCTGCCTAGCAAGCGCAAGGTCCCTGGTTCAGTCCCCGATGACCACATGGGACAGTGTTGGTTGTGGTGGCTCACGCCTGTCGTCCCAGCACTCCAGAGGAAGAGGCAGGAGGATTTCTGAGTTCCAGGCTTTCCTGGGCTACATAGTGAGCTCAGGGCCAGCCTGAACTACAAAGCGAGACTCTGTCTCAGAAGAAAAAAAAAAAAAAAGTTTTACTTGTTCAGCAGTTAGAAATCTGAAGGCAGCAAAAGGAGAATGAGTGAATCTTAGAATATATTGTTCTCTACTATCCCCACCCACAGTATTTTTCCACCAAGTTTTTTCGGGGTGCAGTATATCAAGCACTGGCACTCCAAGCCATTCATTCTCCCTGGTTTTACTTTTTGGGGTCGGAAGGAGCCCCAGCCTCTAGCTGGGTGGAGATGAGGAAACAGCCCGAGTTCTGGCAGAGTCTGGAGCAGACCCGTGTGGAAGACAACTTTCTCCCCCGTCTGCTCTCTGCAGATGTCATGCTGCAGCAGGAGAAATACTTGAGCAGGTTACGTCCTCCCACCACTTTAGTAAAGAGAAGCTAATTCTATACACAGGGCTGTATAATGGCTTCTTTTTTGTATTCCATGTATTTTCTCACCTGGATAATATAATAGTTGTAATAAGGTTTTACAGTTTTAAGCATAGTAATATAATTGTAAAAATTCTTAATCTTTTTTTTTTTTTAGTGTTTTTTTGAGAGAAGGTCTGGCTTTGTAATTCAGGCTGGCCCTGAGCTCACTATGTAGCCCAGGCAAGCCTCGAACTCAGCAATCCTCCTGTCTCTGCCTCCCGAGTGCTGGGATCACAGGCATGAGCCACCACGCCCGGCACTGTGGTATGTGGTTACTGGGGATCAAACTCGGGACTTTGCATTTGCCAGGCAGGTACCAGAACCACTGAACTAAATCCCTGGCCCCAAAATTCTTTAGCAATAAAGATGAAGATTTCAAAATATTTCCAGTTGGGGGGTTCTTGAGTAGAAAAACTATAAAAAACAAAAGCAATAAAAAGGTAAAACATGTGCAAACCAGATGTTGTGTTCATTTTCTGGACAGAACATAGTAAAAATCATAACCTCTTTTATGATTCAGATGATGCGCACTCTATACACATGTATATAGGAAAAATATCTCCATGTGAAACTGGTCGTTTTTTAAAATTATGGGAATTTACTTTCTACATGCAACCCCATTCAGTTACTACAACTACAACAGAACTCTTTTCCTTGTTTGGAAATCTTGTAGTACCTAAAGCTTCACAAGGAAAAAGAAGTAACTTTAGTGCCTGGGCCTCAAATGGAAAAATAAATGAGAAAATGCAAGAACATTTAATGAAGAACAAGAAAATATCATAAAATATGGTGATTTAAAACATATTAAAACATGAAATGGGCATCATTTAATTATAAACCCTGTCTTAGAAAACCAGGAAAGTGGTCAAAATAGAAACAAAAATAAATAAAACAATTCATGGAGAGATAGGCTGAATTTAAGTTCCAAAACAATATCAAGAGACAGAGACACCTCCTAATACAGACACTGGTAGGTCCTTTAAAAATGCAATATAAACACCCCACATATCCATAAGGGGATTTTGACATTCTATGGCACATTTGAGTTTGTGTCTTAGGGATTTCAGTTATTTCTCTTCAAAACAATCATTATTAAATAATATCTAGAGTCTTTTGGATTTTCAAAGGATCTGCAGATGTGCTACAAAGGGTTTTGATTCTTCTAAAATTGTACACAATTTATTTTGGCAGAGGAGTTTCCTAATTTTACATTCTCATGAGGGTCCATGACTTCTTAAACATTAAGAAACTCTTGGAGAAAGCAGAGCTCCCTTCATAGGAGATAAGTCCTTTTATTTTGATAAAACATAAACCATGCAACCCAGGAAGAGTTTGCAAATAGCCCAAGTGTAAAATAAAGTAAGTGTTTTGTTTATGTCCTTAAGCAAGTGCAACTTGCTTCTTCAAGCAACAACTCCAGTAAAGAGGTGTCTTTGGGGTGATGTCTTAGATGTCCAAGCTGCCTGCTCTCAGACACTCACCCTGTACCACTCAAGCAGTTGAACGAGGCAGGAAACTCATTGTAGGCTGTACCACATGAAGCAAACAGCATGTTCCTGAAGGCTAGGAGGCCAGCTTCTCTGCCATAGGGCTGTCTGTGCACTCACTCACCTCAATGTGGGGCAGCCTTGGGCCTCCAGCTCCTCTGGCTTCCACCGAGCATCTGAATACCAGAAAGATGGGTGGTGCTTTCTCAATCACAAGCACTACGTTCTCCCCAGCTAGATGATGGAGAATTGCAGTGCAAAAAAGCATCTTATGCAGTTTTGTGCTCTCCTGGGCTTAGATAATGCTCCGAAATAATAAAACTAATGAATTACTGGTAGTTTCTATCACTGTTTTAAAATAATAGAGCCTTTTAATAAAAACTAGTAGGATAAGAGCTTACTTTTTGCAAAGAAAATGAAAATCCAGGATAAATTCACTCTGTGGCTTCTTTTTATTTCTTAAAAGTGAGTGGGAATGACATTGATTTTTTTACAGCAAAAGAAAAAATATGCATTAAATATAATTGGTTTAAAGCTGTTATTTGTTGGAAGTAAATGTCAGGAGATGGGAAGGAAAGGAGAATAAGAGGAAATAAAAGGGTCAATGTACACTGTGTCTATTTACGGTTCCCATGATGAGTGTATTTATTATATATGTATCACATATAGTAATAAAGGGGGACCCCCAAAAAAGACTTATATAACATGGTGGTCAAAAAGATGAAGGGAGAGACTTGTAGACTGAATCAAGAATTAGAGAGAAAGAGAGAGCAAAAATGGAAGATAGGTAAGTAGATAATAGGGAGAAGTTTAATTTCCCAAATTATTCCATTCTTTCTCTGCTATATTATGAAGAGACTCTTTTAAGAACTCTCTTGACACTTTGCCTCCACTGTATTGTTACATGGTAGCATTATATTTCTAGTGGGAATTGAAGATCACTTAGTAAATGTATTATAAGCAATATATATATATATATATAATATTAGATACAGTCTCTGTAAGTTTTAAAGTATTTTTGTTGTCTTGAAAATCCAATCAAGGAATTTTTACTCCAGATAAATAATCTTTTAGTATAAATGAAGAGTTCAGACCTTCATTCTTATGATAAATATGTGACAATCATTATAAGAGACTTTGTGACTTGTCTTGTCCCTCTGGGGTTATACCTTTGCTTTATCAGTAATAGGAAAATATTATATTCCCTGAATGAAAAGAAAATACTCTTTTCAATTGAACTATAAGCTACATAAATTTTTGACAAGCATGAAAATTACCACCATAAGGTTAAGAAAGTGTAATGTAATCAAGAGTATCATACCCTTGACCAAGTTGGATTCATCCCAGGGATGCAAGGATGGTTCAACAAACATAAATCAAAAAACATAATTCACCACATTAATAGTCTCAAAGACAAAAACCATATGGTCATCTTAATAGATGCAGAAAGAGCATGAAAACCAGAATAGATGGACTTTATTTCAACCTAACAAAAGCTATTTAGAAGAAACCAATAGCCAGCATCATCCTAAATAGTCAAAAACTGAAACCTTTCATACTAAATCAGGAACAAGACAAGGATGTCCATTCTCACCACTCCTATTCAATATAGTGCTAGAAACATTAGCCACAGCAATTAGACAAGAAATAGAAGGAATTAGGAAAGGAAGAAATTAAACTGTCAATATTTGCCGATGACATGATATTCTATATAGAAGATCCTAAAAACTCCACCAAACAACTGCTAGACATAATTGCCAAATTTAATAGCAAGGTCAATGCTCAAAAATCAGTAGCATTTTTATATACAAATAACACACTGAGAGAGAAATTGGGGAGTCAGTTCCTTTCACAATAGCTTCCAAAAAAAAAAAAAGAGAGAGAAATATCTAGGAATCAGTCTAACAAAGGAGGTGAAAGACCTCTATTCTAAAAACTACAACACTCTGAAAAGGGAGATTGAAGAGGATATCAGAACATGGAAGGACATCCCTTGTTCATGGGTAGAAAGAACCAACATCATCAAAATGGCTATAATCCCACAACTACTATATAGATTCAATGCAATCCTGATTGAAATCCCTCCAGCATATTTCACAGATCTAGAGAAAAGCATCCAAAAATTCATCTGGACCCACAAGAAACCTAGAATAACAAAAGCAATTCTAGGAAAATATGACATGGCAGGAGTATCATGATCCCCAATTTGAAACTACACTATAAAGCCACTATGATAAAAACAGCATGGTACTGGCAAAGCAACAGACCTGAAGATCAGTGGAACAGATTAGAAGCTCCAGAAACAACTCCAGATACACTAAGCCACTCTGTCTTTGACAAAAGAGCCAAACATCCTCAATAGAGGAAATACAGCCTCTTTAACAAATGGTGCTGGAAGAAATGGGCTTTAACCTGCCCAAAACTGAAGCTTGAACTATCTCATTCACTATGTACTAAACTAACATCACAATGGATTAGAGACTTAAACATTAAAACGGAAACAATAAACCTGCTGCAAAACAGGTTAGCAGTACTCTTAGAGACATTGTCTTAGGGAAAGACTATATGAACAAAACCTCTATAGCATGAGAACTAGCAGAAGAAATCAACAAATGGGATCTCTTCTTATTAAAAAGCTTCTGCGAACGAAACCACTGGCAATGCTAAAAGACAACCAATAATATGGAAAACAATTTATCAGCTGTTTCTCAGATAAGGGGCTACTATTTAGAATATATAAAGAGCTTAAAACGTCAGTGCCCCCATTAAGTATGATGCTGGCTGTTGGTTTCTCATAAATAGCTTGTATTAAATTGAGATAAAGTCCATCAATTCCAATTCTCTGTAGGGTTTTGATCATAAATGGGTGTTGGATTTTGTCAAATGCTTTTTCTGCATCTATTGAGATAATCATATGGTTTTTGTCCTTGAGTCTGTTAATATAGTGTATTACATTGATTTACATATGTTGAAACAGCCTTGCATTCCTGGGATAAATCCGACATGATCAGGGTGTATGATTTTCTTGATAACTCTCTGTATTCTGTTTGCAAGTATCTTATTGAGGATTTTTGCGTCAATGTTCATTAGAGAGATTGGCTCGTACTTTTCTTTTTTGGTGGGATCTTTCCCTGCCTTTGGAATCAAGGTGATGGTTGCTTCAAGGAATGATTTGGGGAGTACTACTTCCCTTTCAATTTCATTAAAGAGATTGAGAAGTACTGGTATTAACTCTTCTTTAAAAGTTTTGTAGAATTCAGCAGTGAAGCCGTCAGGACCAGGGCTTTTCTTTGTTTGTAGGTTTTTCATTACATTTTCAATTTCCCAGACTGATATCGGGTTGTTTAACATTTTTATATCCTCTTCATTCAACTTTGGAGGTTCATATGAGTCTAGGAATCTATCCATTTCTTCTAGATTTTCCATCTTCTTGGAGTATAGATTTTCAAAGTATGTGTTTATTATCCTTTGGACTTCTTCTGGATCTGTGCTGATTTCCCCATTTTCATTCCTTATAGTATGGATTTGAGCCTTTTCCTTCCTTTGTTTGATAAGGTTGGCTAAGGGTCTGTCGATCTTATTTATCCTTTCAAAGAACAAACTCTTTGATTCATTGATACTTTGTATTGTTCTCTTTGTCTCCATTGCATTAGTTTCTGCTCTGATCCTTATAATTTCCTCTCTAGTATGTGCTTTGGGTTTGTTTTGCTCCTCTTTTTCTAATTGTCTGAGGTTCATCATTAGATTGTTTATTTCAATTTGCTCTATCTTCCGAGTGTATACATTCACTGCTATGAATTTCCCTCGAGAACTACTTTCATTGTGTCCCATAAATTCCTATATGTTGTGCTGGGGTTGTCATTTAGTTATAGAAACTGTTTAATTTCTTCTTTAATTTCTTTTGTGGCTCATTGGTTGGTTAACAGAGTGTTGTTCAGTTTCCATGTGTTTGTGAGGATCTTGGAATTTCTTCTGCTATTCAGCTCCTGTTTGAAGGCACTATTGTCTGATAGTATTCAGGGGATAACTTCGATTCCTTTGCATTTACTTAAGCTTGTTTTATGGACTAGAATGTGATTTATTTTGGAGAATGATCCATGAGCAGCTGAGAAGGTATATTCTTGCTTTGTAGGGTGAAAAATTCTGTAGACATCTAATAAGTCCATTTGCTCAAAAGTTTGATTCAGCTCAAGTATTTCCTTATTGATTCTTTGTCCAGTTGATCTGTCAATTTGTGACAGTGGAGGATTGAAGTCCCCCACTACTATTGTATTTGTGGTTAACTGGCTTTTCATGTCCAACAATGTTTGTTTCATATAGTTGGGTGCATTAGAGTTTGGTGCATAAATATTTATGATTGTTATTTTTTTCTCTTGGATAGTTCCTTGTATGAGGATATAGTGGCCTTCTTTATCTCTTTTTTTAATTGAATTCTTTATTTGTACAATTTATATACATCTCAAAATCATGTATAACATTGTTCTTTATCTCTTTTAATCAGTTTGGGTTTGAAATCTATTTTATCTGCAAACAAGATAGCCACAAGAAACTGCTTTTTTGCAGTTTCCTGTGGCATGGAGGATTGTTTTCCAACCTTTTATTTTCAATCTATGGGTTTCCTTCTGAATTAGGTGTGTTTCCTATATACAGCAGATTGTAGGATCTTGCTTCTTGATCCAATCTGCTAGTCTGTGTCTTTTAATTGGCCCATTGAGGCCATTGACATTAATGGTTATGACTGATATGGACATGTTCAGAACTGCCATGTTTCCCTGTTCTTGGTTTTTTTAATGGGCAAAAACTGAAACCTTTTACACTAAGATCAGGAACAAGACAAGGATGTCCACTGTCTCCACTCTTGTTCAATATAGTAGTGGAAACATTAGCCATAGCAATCAGGCAGGACAAAGATATAAAAGGAATAAAGATTGGCAAGGAAGAAGTTAAACTGTCATTATATGCTAATGATATGATACTCTATCTAGAGGATCCTAAAAATTCAACCAAAAGATTACGAGATTTGGCAGTGTTGCTGGATACAAGTTTAATGCTCAAAAATCAACAGCCTTTGTCTACACAGACAACAGACTCACTGAAAGAGAAATTGGGGAGGCAATCCCTTTCACAGTAGCACCCAGAAAAATGAAATACCTAGGAATCAACCTAACAAAGGAAGTGAAAGACCTCTACTCTGAAAACTATAGGACTTTGGAAAACGAGATAGAAAAGGAAATCAGAAAGTGGAAAGATATCCCTTGTTCCTCAGTAGGGAGAACCAACATCGTCAAAATGGCTATACTTCCACAACTACTATTCAGATTCAATGTAATTCCAATTGAAATCCCAATGTTATACTTCACAGAGCTAGAGAAAATAATACAAAAATTCATCTGGAACCACAAGAAACCTAGAATAGCAAAAGCAATTCTAAGCAACCATGACATGGCAGGGGGTATTACAATCCCCAATTTAAAACTCTACTATAAAGCCACTGTGATAAAAACTACATGGTACTGGCAAAGTAACAGACCTGAGGACCAGTAGAATAGATTAGAAGATGCAGAAACAACCCTGGATACTCTAAGCTACCTTATCTTTGACAAAGGAGCCAAATATCCTCAATGGAGGAAAGACAGCCTCTTTAACAAATGGTGCTGGAAAAATTGGCCTTCAACTTGCCAAAAGCTAAAGCTAGACCTATCTCTTTCACCATGCACAAAACTAAACTCACAATGGATAGGAGACTTAAACATTAAAACAGAAACAATAAGCCTGCTGGAAAACAGGCTAGGTAAAAACTCTTGGAGACATTGGCTTAGGCAGAGACTTTATGAATAAAGCCTCTATAGCACAAGAACTAGCAGAAAGAATCAACAAATGGGACCTTATCCTCCTGAAAAGCTTTTGCACAGCAAAAAAAGTCACTGACACTGCCAAAAGACCACCAACAGCATGGGAAAAATATTTACTAGCTGTTTATCAGACAAAGGGCTATTATCTACAATATATAAAGAACTTAAACAGATCAGCCTCCCCATGTTTAAAGACCCAATTCAAAAATGGGCATCTGAAATGAACAGACACTTCTCAGAGGCAGAAGTTAAAGCAGCTAAGAAACATATGAAGAAATGTTCAACATCACTGGTCATTCAAGAGATGCAAATGAAAACAACACTGAGATTTCATCTCACTCCACAGAGAATGGCTGCTATTACAAAATCAACCAACAATAAGTGCTGGCGAGGCTGTGTGGAGAAAGGAGCCCTTCTCCACTGTTGGTGGGATTGCAGGCTTCTGCAACCATTGTGGAGATATGTGTGGAGATTTCTCGGAAAACTAGGACTAGGTGTCCCATTTGACCCTGCCATCCCCCTGCTAAGAATATACCCAAAAGAACTTAGAAAATCACAGTGAAAAGACAGATGTACACCCTTGTTCATAGCAGCTCAGTTTGTGATAGCTCAATCTTGGAAACAACCCAAATGCCCATCAACTGGAGGCTGGATAAAGAAGATGTGGGTTTTTTTTTTATAAATGGAGTACTATTCTGCCATAAAGAATGACAACATTGATTCATTTATGTGCAAACGGATGCACCTGGAGGACAGGCTAAGGAGTGAAATCAATAGGAAACAGATAGGCAAATACCGGATCTTCTCATTGATATGAGCACTGGTAGATGCAAATGAGCTCTAGTAGTATGACAATCTATTTAGAATGGGAAATTTCCAAAGGAAATTTTGTGTGGGGATGTAATGAGGGGGAAGGAGTAAATATGATTGTGAAAGAAAATAAAAGAACATGTATATAGGGGGTGGGGAGGTGTGGGTGGGAATATGGGTAAAAATGAGAATTGACTGTGTCATATTTGGTACAAATTCCCCAATGTTATGTGTGATTGTGAGATGTATGCAAATTGTACCAATAAAGAATGCAATTAAAATAAAAAATCAGTGCCCCCAAATTTAAAGACCGAATTTGAAAATGGGCATCTGAAATAAACAGACATTTTTCAGAGGAAGAAGTAAAAGCAGCTAAAAAGCATATGAAGAAATGTTCAACATCACTGACCATTTGAGAGATGCAGATGAAAACAACACTGAGATTTCGTCTCACTCCACAACGTGGCTGCTGTTTCGAAATTAGCCAGCAACAAATGCTGGCGAGGCTGTGGAGAAAAAGGAACACTTCTCTACTGTTGGTGGAACTGTAAACTGGTAAAACTACTATGAAAATCTCTGTGGAGATTCCTCAGAAAACTAGGATTAGAGGTCCCATTTGACCCTGCTATTACCCTGCTGGTGATATACACAAAAGAATTACAAAATTCATATCACAGCAACACATACACACCCATGTTTATAGCAGCTCATTTTGTGACAGTTAAATCTTGCAAACAACCTAAATGCCCATCAACTCTAGAGTGGATAAAGAAGATGTGGGTTTTTAAAAATATAAAATGGAGTATTACTCTGCCATAAAATGATAATTTTGAGCCATTTATACTCAAATAGACATACCCTTAAGGACATACTCATAAGTGAAATAAATAGGTCACAGACCTGTAAACAGCATATCTTTGCTCTGGTACGAGAAACTGAAGTTGTAAATGAGTTCTAGAGTGCATGATAGATACTGTGTTACAGTAAATATTCAAAGGGAAATGGGGTTTAGGGGTAAGTAATGAGGAGAAAGAAAAAACTGTGATGGCAAAAAAGGGAAAGCTTTTGCATATAGGGGCGGGGTGAGGGAAGGGGAAAAAACTAGAATTAAGTCATGTCATATACTGATAGAAATTCTCAATGCTGAGCATGATCATGATGTGTATATATAATGTACCAATAAAGATTTTAAAAAATTGTACAAATTGCAGAATACAGAAGTAGAAAGAATGCTAGAGAACTTTAGGGATTCAACAGGGCAATTGAATACTTTTAAAGTTTTGATTAAGAAATGGAAAGTTAGTGAATATTAGGCAGTTTTGTAAGAACTAGTTTATACTTTAATCAGTACTGGGCTTTATAACTTCAATACAAGAAAACTAGGAAAATCTTGATTGAAGAAGTATATTAAGGAAATTAACATCTTTCTCTGTAATCTCTCTCCAAGTGATTGACTTTTATTATTTATGCAATCATTCATCAATATGGTGAATTTTAAAGATAAAATCAGAAAATTGCTTGAGTCTTTTGTGCCTATATGATTAGAAAAAGTGACTCTTGTTCACAGTGTCTTTGATTTTATTCAGACATTTCTGAATAGTACATTTTTTATAAAATTAATTAAAGATGATGCTATTAAGGATATCTGTATCATTTATGACCTAACTAGTGACATTTTTTAATTTTTCAAGAGCAGTACTGGCAATTTGAAGGGGAGAGAATAACACAAGCTATAGTTGGCAGTGAATACTGATGAGAGAATCACATTAATTTATTGTACATGTACAAAATTTTGAAGATGTTCTCAGGACTAGAGGGAAATTAGAAAAGGCTTAAAAGTTTTCAGAAAAAAAAGGAGAAGTCACTATTGAATGTAGATGAGCTTGAACAGAAACATAAAGTTATAAAATGAAATAATTATACCAACAAACTGAGGGAGGCAGGAGTCATTTTTTGCCCTGGACCCAGTGCAATTGTTTGTGTACTGGCTTTTTCTTCCCTTGAGACTTTCTGGCTGCCTTCCACTTGGTTCCGTCTCTTGGCTCATCTGTATATTTAAATTTTATCTCGGGAAAGCCTTTCAAGTCTATTTATATCCTCATCCTACTTTCCTTTGCTAAAGTTAATGATTTATTAAATGCATTAAATGTGGCACAATTTCCTATGAGAGTTAGAACATATGAATAAAATTATTTTAAAATTATGTTTATGTTGTGATTTATAGAATTACAAATTGTCCAAGACATGAGGGATCATGATACAGCAGCACTCAGTTGCTCGGAGTCCACATCTTACTCCAAGTCTTCACTTGAGAGCGGCTTATGTTCCCGAAATAACCCACAGGGGAAGCCTTTGCAAGTTAGCTCATAGCTCATGGTTTGAACAGTTGTGACCATAGTGAAAGGCCAGCTAGGGGAAGGTCTCAGTGGAGAATGTACCTACAGGAGCAACTTCTTCGGGATCCTGAAACTGGCCCCATTTTGCCCATTTTTTACGGTTTCTCTTATTGAAGGGAGAAAGAAATTTTACTCAGTACCCAACCCTTGGCTTTTTAAGTGGGAGCCAACGGGTGTATTAGGTAGAGTAACACAGTCACTGATTTCTCTTAGGATATGATGCATTTGGAATGTAGCAATAAGAGGGTTACCAGCAATAGCAGCTTGTATTGATAGAAAACATGTTAGCTCACCTTTCCGGTGAGTAAATTCAATCATGAATCCAACAGGAGTGGTTGTTTACCAGGTGGATGTGAGCAGTGGGAGATGAAGCAGGCGGGTACATAGACTGCAGATTTAAAAGGCCTCCTGTGACACACTTAGCAGTTAAGATTTAACCGTTTCCATCTATGTGTGTCATTGCAAGATTATAAACGAGGGAAAGAACGACTGGGCCTGATTCTCCAAAGTAACATTCACCGGCAGAAGCGCGGAGCAAGGATGGGAGGGAGGCAGTCTTAGTCTCAGCTAGGAGATGGTGGGATTAACCAGGCCCCCCACACTGGTAGCACAGACCAAGGCCATTGTCGCGGAGAGGCAGAGAAAAGCGTGGGCTGTGGTGCTGTTACAGGCACCATTACACCGTTCAGGGGCGGCTTTGGTAATGGATGCGATGAAAGCTGAGGAAGCAGCACGCCTTGAGAGTGATTGATGGAAAGACGGTGACCGTGAATGGTGCCGATTAGGCAAGAACAGATTCACTTTTGCAACGATAAAAGTAATGTTAGATATAACTTTATCAGGTTACACACATAAAGCTGGGAGTGCATTTTCAGGCTGAGTGTAGTGAAAGCAAGGTTAAAATTGGTTTATGTTGTTTCACTTCTGCTAATAAACGAGTTAAGAAAACCGGTCTAAATGAACAGTCTCTATGGTTTATATTTAAAGAACAGCCTGCACTTCTCTATGGAAATGAGGAACTGGCCTTATAGGAAATTCTGTACAAAGCTCTGAGGTCTAACATGCCATGACTGATTGACTAGGGCACCTGAATATCTAGTTTCCAACTCGCAGGGAGCAAATGTTAGAAGACAGAATTGACGAATACTTGACTTTAACTGATTCCTTCAATATCTAGCTGTGCATTTTATGTCATCTATCATTGTGGTTGCTCCCCACTTAGAAATGTGAGCTCAACATAAAAATGTGGAGAACCACCTGTCTTCGTGGCAGCATTCCAAGAATCTGAAGCCAAATTTATGCTCAGCATTAGCAGGAAATGTGGGTGACCACCTTCCCCTTGTTCTCAGACACATTTTTCGGAGGAAGAGCACTGCAGAGAAACTAACTTTGTGTTAAGGCTCCGATAACAGAGTGCACTTCTCATACATGGCAGCTTAGAGTTTATGTTAGGATCTAGGAGGAATCAAGTACAGTAGACTCACGGTACACAGTTTCTAACATCTCTTTCAGCCTCTCGCTTTTGGAGTCCAAAGCAGATCAAGTTTGTTAGTGACAAGAAAAGCCAGTAATGAAGCAAACTGGGATAATTAAGTTTCAGGCTAGGTAAGTAACTTGAGAATAATTTATTTTTGTTTAACTAGTACATTTTGGAAAGTCAAAAATAGATAACGTGAGAGAGCAGGTGGACAGGCAGTAATCAGATTCTGCTTATTTGAATGGGAGCAGTTTTCTTAGCAGTGATTAGCTATGTCGGTGAAATGCAACACTAGGCAACTAGAGAGATGCAGAAAAGGTTTCCCTACTCAGTCTTCTCATGGCTCAATGGAGTACTTTTTTAAAAATACCAGCTCTTGTTTGACCCAGGCTCACTGGTTGAGAAGTAGCATAGGGTGAATGTTGCTGGGAATCTTTTTATTTCTTGCTACTGTGAATTGAACCTAAGAATGCTCTACCACTGAGCTAGGTCCTGGTCCTTTTTGTATTTTGTTTTAGTGATCTTTCAATGTGACATTTAAACTTTTACTATTCAACCTTTCACTTAGGCAGCTACCCACCTGGCATAGCATTCTGTGGGGTCATTTACCCAGCAGTGCAGAAAAGCAAAAATTCAACTTTTTTTTTCTTTTTTCAAAAAACAGTTAATCATTCCCACCTTGTGAATCAGCAGTGTTTAGTTGTTGTTTAAAAGATTAGTTTAGGGGCCGGAGGGTTAGCTCAGTGGTTCCGGCGCCTGCCTTGCAAGTGCAAGGACCTGAGTTCAATCCCCGGTAACCACATATAATGCTGGGCGTGGTGGCTCACACCTGTAATCCCAGCACTCGGGAGGCAGAGACGGGAGGATTGCTGAGTTCGCGGCGGCTTGCCTGGGCACCATAGTGAGCTCAGGGCCAGCCTGAACTACAAAGCAAGACCCTGTCTCCAAAAAGCCAAAAAAAAAAAAAAAAATTAGTTGTTTTTTAAAAGATTAAATTTCATGTAATTTTTCCAATCACCTTTCCTAGATGCATGAACTCTAAGTCAGAATGGCAATTTTTTGAGAAAGTAAAAGCTTTTAGATCTTGACACATTCTTGTGGCATAGAAGTACAACATGCTCTTCTAGAAGGTAAGCCCTGTTACAAGCTGGACTTTCATGCCCTTGAATGTTCAGCAGGATTTATTTTTTTTAGTGTCTATTCTGAGAAGGTAGTACAGAAATTTATAAGGTACAAAGAAAACCTATTTGTTATTTAATATAATTTTTTTGTTGTAAGAACACTTTTCAAGAGAATGAATTGGTGTCAAATATTGACTCTTTTAATCTGGCTGTATTTGTGATCTTTCAAATCCACTTATTTTCAACTGTGACTTCTCTGTAACATTTTGCGAAAGCCTTTGATACTCCTTTTCAAAAGACAGTGAAGGCCTGAAGCAGGAGGATCCTTGAAATGCGGGCAACTGGCAGTTGGTAGACAATACCAACCTCCTCCCAAAAATAGGAGAAATTTTCATGCTGTTTGATTTCATTTGATTGAAAGGGAAAATCTTTCCCTTTATGTTGATGTGATCATATTCCTTTCCTAACACCAACTGGCAATGAAAGATAGTGATACAGAAAGGGAAACAATCAAACCTTGGGTTATATATGTTTCTTTTGGAGTTGACGCTTAATGAATTTTTAAATTGGATTTAAGACCCCCTTTTGCTCTTCTTCATATCTGCCTGTGTAAGTTTGCATCTAGAATCCGGGTATTTTTGTTGTGTGACAGAACTTTTAAATTATGCATTTACAAGCCCAAGTATGTCTCAAAACTACACAATCAAAATATCATAAATTTCTGTTTTTCGTTTCTTCTCAAAATGGAAATATCTTTATTGCTTTCCCATGATAACAAAGGCAATAAATGTGTGTAGTAAAATATTTCTCAAAATATTTCTGTGCATAGTGATACAGGAAACTCAGCCCTTCTTTACCTATTCACAGGGCCACATTTTCCCTCTAACACCTTCTCCTCCATGGTTCCTACTCCACAAAGGGAAGCGTTTGGGACATACATGCACAGTGTGCATGAATATGGGCTCACACATGTGTGTGCTTGCATCTGCTGCACTCAGGTGGCAGTTCAGTGCCCAACACAGTCAGCACTCAACAGAGGTGGGAAAAATTATAATTGGTACGTGACTCAGTTGCATATTTAAAACTTTGTTGTTATTTATGCTCTTTTCTATAGCATGGCAGGATTCCTTTCACAAAAGAATTATAAAATTTTTGTTTGATGAGTAGTATTAATTTTGTTATATTTTAATTTGTCTAGTAAAGTGCCTCTTGATAGGGATTTCAGTGGTTAAAAATACATTGTTGCAATAAATATAAAATGATAGAACAAATATTGCCTTCTAAAATATTGAGCTAATTTACATCATAACCAACAGTATATAAAGCAATCCCCCTGTCTCTGCCTCCCGAGTGCTGGGATTCAGGCATGAGCCACCACGCCCAGTAGTAATATATAAAGGATATATCCTTTGACAGGCATCAATACTTGGTATTGTTAATACTTTTTGATCTTTATACTCTGACAGATGATGTCATATGGTTCAATTAATTTGCAATATGGTGATCATTACTGATGATATGATCAGTCATTGGTTTGCTTGGGCGCTGTTCTGTGTCATGTAATTTATTTCTTCCTATAGAATTGGTTGCATATGTTTGATATCTTGTATGTTTTTATGTATTATTACTATTAACTTCATTTCTCTCAGAGAAGTTACAAATACTGTTCTTTGATATATCATTTGTCTTTTGATTTTATAAATGGTATATCTTTCTATATAGTTGTTGCAGTCAATTATCTGTTTTTTGGGGGGGGGTTGTTTGTTTGTTGTTTTTTTTTTGAGACAGGGTCTCACTTTGTAGTTCAGGCTGGCCCTCAACTCACTATGTAGCCCGGGCAAGCCTTGAGCTCAGCAGTTCTCCTGCCTCTGCCTCCCGAGTTCTGGGATTACAGGCGTGAGCCACCACACCCAGTTAGTTTTGTTTTTTAGCTTTTTGAGAGATGGTATCAGTTTGTAGTTCAGGCTGGCCCTGAACTTAGTATGCAGCCCAGGCTGGCCTTGACCTCTGGGCAATCCTCCTACTTCTGCCTTCCGAGTGCTGGGATTACAAGCGTGAGCCACCATGCCTGGCCAGTTATCTTCATTTTTCCTTATGCTTTATAATCTTTTGGTGTCAAATTAGAAAGCTTTCCATTTCATCTTCTAGATAATATTTGCTCTTATCACTTTCTTCTTACTTTTATGACTTTTGAAATCTAAATCTAACCCACTTGTCTCATGTGAACTGTTTCTGCTCATATATTCTTTCAGAAAAAAACTGAATTTTGGTTTTATATTCAAAATAATATTATGCATAGTTTAATTTGAGGAGAATGCGTATCTGATCAGTTTTGAATCTTCCAGTCCTTGAGAGTAATATAATACACTTGCCCATGTATTTAAGTTTTCCTTCATGTCCTTCTGCAATCTGCAATTCTTTGTGTTAATCCTGAGTATTTCTTCACAAATGCTTTTGGGAAAGATTGGACTTGGTTGTGTGCCTCACATCTGAGCAAATCACGATGGCAAAGAAAAATAGCATTCTGCCTCACCAACCCCAGCGAGGCTGCCGGGCAGAGCTGCGGGGACGCTGGGAGGGGGAGGGGCAGCGGGCGCAGGGCCTTCCAGTCCCTTCACGGGACTGAGCAGAGCACCGGGAAGGGCTTGGATCAGAGTTCTAAAAGGAGAAAGGCTAGGCAGACAGAATTCTTGAAGGGCCAGAAAATAACTACTATTTACGTTCCATTCCAATGCGGAAGCTGAGTTAGTTACCTGAACTCATCTCGTCACCCACAGTGGTTCCGGTTAGTGTTCCTGAGATGCTCTCCGAAGCTGGTTGAGGTGGTGCTGCCTAAAACGCCGTCACCGTGGGAGGCTGAGGGGAGGGGGTCCCACGTCTGAGCCTCACCGGGGTGAACGAGTGACAGCCAGTCTCTGTCTAACAACGCACAATGCAAAGGGGGGCGGAAAGGCAGTTAAGTGTGAAGGCCCCAGGCCCATTCTCTACTGTCATAATTTAAAAGCTTTTTGAAAATTTCTAATTATGCAGACCAGAATACAACACAAATAAGGGATCAAAGAGGAAGAGAATTTTACTTACACATTTTTCCTCTTAAACGTGTGCTTCAAACTAGACACCTTTCTTTTCTCTCCATTTTAGTATTATTCTCTTCTACCTCTACAAGCGTGTAACAAAATTAGCCAATTAGACGAAGAAATTTAGAAAGTCACCACAGAGCAACATCTTTTAAAGTTTATACCAAGCAGATTATTTTAGAAAATGTCTCTATTTTCAATATGTATTTATGCAATCTTAATTTTTACTTTTTAAAAGCTTTGGCTTGGGGGAATTCCATGAAAGACAGATTTTCAAGTTTCTCTTTAAAAAAAAAAAAAAACTCTTATTTAAGACTTTTTAAACTCTTGTTCTCTGTTACTTGCCAGACTGCTCTAGAAATCCACCTGTGGTCCTTTTTAATTTAAATCACTGCTATTAATAACTACAAAGATAAGGGGTAAAAGTTAAATACATATTTTCGTTTCCCTCCTGTGCCAGACATAGCAATAAAGAGAACAAATGACCTAATGGTTATAGTTCCAAACTGAGTTATTATTAATGATTAATTGGTTTTCTGTGGAAATTAAAAGATGAATACAATTGTTAGATTTCCATAGGTGAGTAATGATATATTTATTCTTCTGAATCATTTTTGAGATTTTTGCTTGTGCTTATTGATGAAATAGGAACCTAAAGCAATCAGCAGCTTGCAGAAGAAAATTATCGACTACTGTTGCTTGATAGGCTGAGGCCATGCAGTGCACATCAGGGGGCCTACGCTGATGAAGATGTAGCATTTGGTACATATGTATGATATAAAAATATATACTTTAACTGTATTGTTTTTAAAAATATACTACACCAAAGCACACACATATACACACAGAAATCTGAAAGTACTCTATTTCAGAAAGAAAAGGGATGTTGCGAAAATATTTAGAAACTGATGAAGATATTTCACAAGAAGCCATTTATTATGGGATGTCCAATGCTTAAAAGTTTTGTGCTCTGGGCAACATTAAGTAATAAAAGACTGATTAATAAAACTGAAAGAGTAAATAATATGAAAATAAAATTGTTGTTTTTTCTTATTTTTTGAAAAAAATACAGTTAATGTTGTAGACGTTATGTATTTTGTCTAATTACATGAAAATACTTGTCTTAGTTTTAGAAACGCTTTCTGCTATTTTCAGTTGTCATTGTAATAACTTTAATTATTATAGTGTCCCAAATTTATTCTTCAGTTATATCCGTATCATTATTTGGCTTTCACTATTTAAAAAGTTTTAGCCATTTTATTTTTAGATGTCAATATGTAATGTCCTGCTGAATGTTTCTTTGTATACTTATATTTCCAATTTCTTCAGTTTATTGTAAAATCTCTTGTTTCTCTTCAACCCCAAATATGGAGCTCTTCAAATTTCCTGTGGTCAGAATTACAACCTACTGTATTCTACTCATGTACATTTTCCAGGGTAAAATTTCTCTGGAGCTCATTAATCATACAAATCCATTGCTTTCTCATTTCCAAATAGCCATATGAAGCTGTTGCACACCAATGACATAATCCTGAGTTTGACATTGTCCCCATGGTTGCTCTTCTGGGTATGTCTTTAGTGCCACCGAAATGTAATCAAGAGAAAATGTTACTTACAGTTGTTGCGTTCAGTAGACAGTTTTGAACTCAATGTCCAGTTCTCTCTTAACAACTGTGATTAGGAAAAAAATAACACCACCTGCAGAAATGCTTTTTAAAGTTTACTGGGCTTATTTTTCTGTCATCTACCAGGAGTCTTACTATGAGCAACACTTAGTGATATGTCCTTTTTGTGCATTCTCCACTTTGTTGTTTGTATCACGCTCAAAGGGGGACATGACCATCCCCACTTCAGGAAGGAAACTGTAGTTTGCAAAAGCTGGGAATGTGCCCAAGTCATACAGCTAGTAGATGCTGGAGTTGAGAACTAAACCTAAAGTTAATTTTTATGGGTACATACTCTAATCTCTTCTGCATTCTGCCTCTGCAGCCTCTTTCTAACTTAATATAGTATCATCACTATCCATCCAGTCTGTTGTCATATCTGGCACATTTATACATGAAAGTGTTATTACCTCGTATAGGCTTGAGACGTTTTTGGATGTTGAGTTCATGAAGAGAAGTAAGACTCAGTCTCTGCCTACTTCCTTATTCTTGAGGAGCTCCTAATTCACAGGAAGACGTGTAAACCAGTAAATTACAACACAGCATACCCAACATAAGCAGAACCTAGAGCATGGATATTTTTGATGGATTAGCTCAGAAATATTTAACATTAATAAAAACTATATTTAAATTTCACATTTCAAAAAATATTTTACACATATGACAGTGAAAGTATTTCCTTTAGTTTGGACTGAGTATAATTTAGGGAAATACTGTCCTGCCTAATGGTAGTTTCTTCACCATTTTTTTTAGTCTAAATAATACTATATTTAAAAATAACAATTACTAAAATTTTCGGATTAGTTTCATGTTTTTATTAAAAACACATCCAGGAAGGGCCGGAGATTTAGCTCAGTGGTTCCAGCACCTGCCTCGCAAGTGCAAGGTCCTGAGTTTGATCCCAGTAACCACATAGAATGCTGAGTGTGGAGACTCACGGCCACCAGCAATCAATACCACATACCACAGTGCTGGGCGTGGTGGCTCACGCCTGTAATGCCAGCACTTGGGAGGCAGAGGCAGGAGGATTGCTGAGTTCGAGTTGCCTGGGCTACATAGTGAGCTCAGGGCCAGCCTGAACTACAAAGTGAGACCCTGTCACAAAAAAAAAAAAAAAATCCAGGAAGATAGTCAAGTGTATCAGTTGTACTGGTTTCTGGACATGGCAAAACCTTAATACTTTCAGTCAGTTCCTGCCTTCATCTGAGACCATATATCATTTGGTTTCCTTGTAGACCCAGGAGACATTATTTTTAGACCCATGAATGTTTTAAAATATCGTACATCACAGGCAAGTGTTCTATCCATAACACTGTTGTGAGCATTAGGCCCTCTTTTTAAAAAATTTTTTGTCTGTACTGGTACATTGTATATACACATCATATCATGATCACACTCTATATTGGGAATTTGTACTACTAAATGACACAATTTAATTTTCATTTTTTTTTCCCATTCCCCTATCCATCCCACAACCCCTCACCCCCTAAATACATAAATTTTGTTTCCCTGCTTTTTTTAAATAGATTCTCTGCTTAGAAACAATAAATGTGACTTTTTAAAAGCTTCCTCTTCAGTTGTAGAATTTAATGCTATTGTATCTGAGAAGGGTCTAATTTGCTTTCCAATAGGGAAGTGTATGGAAACAAAAATGAATATTACTTCGACCTACGTAGTATGGATAGTAGCTTAGGTATTTTCAAAAGACCACCAAACTTGAGAAGTTTTTTTTTTTTTAATTTAGAGTTCTGATTTGAATCACAGTGGGTAGGAATAGTTAATAAATTAGATAGTATAAGCTATTCAGATCCCTTGAATGAACTTTCTTTTTATTTTACCAAAGGAAATGAGCCAAACTCTTGATAGTATGTAACAACTATTATGGTGCTAACAGCATCAAAAAGAAGATAGTTTAAGAATTGCATATAATGTTGTCCGCCATGGGATTTTGTTTGCACCACATTGCTTTAACATTTATTTCATAAAACATACATGAAATATTCTGTCTTTGTTAAAGTTCCATGGAGTTTAAGGAGAGCAGAATGCCTTTATAATGGATAGGAACCACAAAAAGAACTGAGATAATATTGCATGAGTAGGACTCTTGGACTTTCTAAGAGGGTTTTGTCATCAAAGTACAGAAAAAAAAAACCCATAAACTCAAATTATTTCCTTTTACACTGGCTGGGGCAGAAAAGCTATTTGGAGAGGAAACTAATCAATGAACATATATAATGTATATGATCAATGACTTCCCAGGTAACTGAATCTGTGAGAAATTAGATTCTCATAATTCCAGTGGAATTGCATAGAAGGTCTGTGTTTGCTAAAACATCCACTTATAATGGCATGTGTGGTTAAGAGAACTAAACTTTGTGCCACATGTTTGTTTTTATTGCACAAAATGAAACGAATGGGCTCTTTCTGTCCAAGAAGTTATGCATGTGGTAACTTAAGGAAACCACACCACGTAACAAAAGGATATTGGGAGGGTTTAGAAAGCAAAATTCATTTTCAGTCACGCTAACTTTACATTGTCGTTAAAACACCACAAGCCAACGCCCTCATAACACCTATTTTCAACATTTCAAAAAGGCAGTACCTCTTAGGTACCAGTTTAATAGTACTGAGGACGGTTTTCTCCTCTCCTTACTTCACATTGTCCTCTGGTGTGATCTTTGACATTCCATGGCTTCAGCGATTGCCTGTGTTCTAATACATTGAGGTCAATGCCCCAAATCCAACTCCTTTTCATAGCTGTGATATCCTGCTTCCCAGAAATCCCTGTGGAGATTTCCTCACAGAGCTCAGACTCATCCCAAGCTGACTCATCTTCCTAATCTTTTCTTCTTCTCTATTCCAAATCTCCTTTTCTTGTGACTCTTCTCAATAAATACCCTCAGTATCCACCCATGAAGTTAACCATAAAATCTGATCATCATCCTTAATTTCCCCCTGTTTCCTACATCTAATGGGTTTCCAAGACCCATCAGTTTCATCACTCAACTGTATCTCAAAACTTTTTACTTCTTTCCAATCTCAGTACAATATAGTAATTTGGGGCCTCAACCAAATTTTTCTGGGTCACTCCAATAGATTTCTAGTTGATGAAAATACCTTTTAGATATCACAATTAGCAGTGTCCATAAAATGACATGTTGTTATTCTATATATCAAAAGGAAAGCCATATCCTATGCCTTGATTATAAACATAGGTTTACTGTTAGTCTTAGGGATGACTCTCTTGGGCATAATGAGCTCATTCTTGCATATGGCTAACCCTTGCTATGTACCATGTATACACTTAACCCTCAGTAGTCCCATACTTCCATTTTGAAGTGAGCTTATTTAATTTCCCAAAATTTACCTTTTGAGAGCTTTGGTTTTAATGTGTTCTAATGCAATATATACAGCTCTGAGAGCTAGGGAAAGATTTTAGTTTATGAAAGTAAGGCCAGCCCAAGAGATAAAGGGGTGGTGCACCCTTTATGTATGTGTGAGTGTTACTGTACAGGTGCACATTTTAAAAATAGCATATCTCCCTAGGTCAAGGACCAAATATTTCCCAAGAAGGACTTTTTATTGGAGAAGATAGAAATATGTTAAGCATAAGATTTGTCTCTGTATAAAACATTGCTGTTTTAAATGTGATATTATTTTTCCATATTGAAAAAAAGACAATCAGTACCATGCCCTGATAATGTCAAATAGCATGCCTATCAAGGAACTACTCTGTGTTGTTCAGCACCTATTGAGCTGCATGTCTAAACTCTTCAAATTTATCTTATTTATCTCATTTATACACGTTCATTTAGTACATACAATATTGTGATGCATACTCTGGACAGATGGCAAGACGAATCAACTCCAGAAAACAACTTAACTAAAAGTCTGTTAAAGGTAGGAAGAAAATATCCATATCTGAGCAGGTTTTACTCATTAATTAGAAGTCAAGAGCACGGCAAAGATGACCCAACTCTTGCTAGCTCAGTGTCTACAGGACCCGGAGCCTCAGACTCCCCTGGGCTCCATGCTCTCATCTGCCTCCTCCTGGCTCCCTTCTCTGCACTTTGCAGAAATGTCTCTTGTGTTGTTCTTGACTCACTCTGCAGCTGCTTTAGCACTGAGTGGGCCATGGTGACAGATTGGTTTCTGCCTGAGCTCTCTGGTATCTCTGCTAACAGTGAAAATCTGTGAGGTACAAATTTTCAAGACTGGAGTTTAAACTTGCTTCTTGAGCAAGAGTTTGAGGACTGCTCTTTATTACTACAGGATGTTTTTCACTGTCTCACAGAATTTTTTTTTTCTTTAAATCTCATTTCTGTTTGGGTAATGTTGATGAATTTTAGATACATTTTTATGAGCTTGGGGAAAACACATTACAGATTTCTAGCCAAAACTGAGGCCACATTGCTCTACCAGGAAGAACAGTTTTAAAGGACAATAAGCATATTTAATGTGTAATTTTCTGTGCTTTTAAAATTTTATCATTAGGTATTGAATAATAAACCTGTGATTCTGTTTGGAATTAAATTACCTCTGGATCTTTAAACACAGAGATCACACAAAATGCTATCATAAAATGGGAAGAGCCTGAAAAATTGCCACAGAAAATTTCTTTCCTCATATTATAATTTACATTTGGTTATTTTGCCTAAAGAATAATTCAGACATTGTGAAATTGGTGTTTTCCACAGCAATGGAAGCTGAAGTCTGCTAGCTGACTATGGTTTGAGAGATATTTCACCTCGCTTGTGGCCATACCTACTGCATGAAAATGTTACTTCCCTTATTTTATAGGTGAAGAAACTGAATCTCAGAGAAATTGGGCAACTTATCTAGAGCAGTACAGACCTTATGTCAGCTCCATCCTGGAATATTCTGGCCTTCAAAATGGGCTGTTTCTTTAAAAAAACAAGATCTTGTTTACATGCATTTTTAATTAATCATCAGTAACAGCAATGCACTTTTAAAGAAGGGGCAGCGTTTCAGAGAGAAGGAGAGGGCCACTTGTTCCTTCAGTCAGAGTGACAGAGACCATGCTGAACATCAGTATAATTTGCCTGGCAAGCGCAGTGGTTTAAACTATCAGGTACGAGTATGTGAGTTCAGTGCTTGTAGGTTAAATAAATAAAATTCAGACTGAAGTCCAAGTGTGAAATGCGTGCCTCTGTTCCCCCAGCTGAGAAGGTCCCTCTTGGACCCAAAGCCCAAAGCACAGCGGTTACCTTGAGCCGGCAGGTGAGAGGCAGCAAAGGCTGCAGCTCACGGTGCCCTTGACTCTCGGTCCAGGCAGAGGCGCGGAGTGACGGCGAGCAGAAAAGAGACCATTGTGCGAGGAAAATGCCGAGAGCACTTCAGTTGCTTTCCCTGCACCGTGGAGGCAGGCTCTGTGGTTTGGGAAGCTCCGGTGGCAGTTGGAGCCGCAGTCCCTTCTGAGTGTGTGTCCGTGCGCGGTGGTGTGTGCTTCCTTATCTTCCAGGGCCCGTGTTAAAGCTGTTGAAGTGCGTTGACACATGGACTCCGTACGGAAAGTGAAGTCTTGACATTTCCTCATTTCGTAGTTTATGTCTGGTGGCAGCGTGAGTGTTAATACAGGCGTCCTCGGGATGTGAACCTGTCAGTTCAAAGTTGATCAGCCGTGGATTTATTACTCAATTTTGCAGCCCCCTTCCAGCTGTGAGGAGGCAGCCAGGTTTACGTTAAATCATACAAGGTTTATTCGTTCCCTTGATAAAATCCAAATATAATTTCACTCTGTAAAATTAAGATTAAGCAAATGTAGTAAAAGATATTAATCTTATTATAGTGAAAAATGCATAGTTCTAAATAAATTCAAAACAACTGATTTTAGTCCAGAACAGTATTTTACAAATCGTATGTCACACGCACAGTAAATACTCGGGGTACAGAAGTGGGGTCGTGCCTGGAAGGAGACGCCTCCTCCCGTGTTAGGGGCTCCTGGGAAGGAGCTGGTGTTTCTTCAGGAACGCTGTGCTTTTACCTGTGGAGAGGCTGAGAGGCAAGGACTTTACTGTGGAGGGGCAAAGGGGTGTAGCTGGGCAGAACTGGATAGAGAAAGAAGATAAGTAAATTAAGAAAAGAAGAGAGCCGGGCCTGGTGGCCCACGCCTGTCATGCCAGCACTCAGGAGGCAGAGGCAGGAGGACTGCTGAGTTCGAGGCTTGCCTGGACTACATAGTGAGCTTAGGGCCAATCTGAACTACAAAGAGGGACCCTGTCTCACCAAAAAATAAAAATAATAGAGTGAAGAGAAACTTGTTATCTGTAATGTAATTATTTAAGGCATACATTCAACAGAATTTTGTTTCCAACTTAAGAGATTCGGAAATGAGAGCAAGATGAGAAATTTTAAGAGTGCTGAATGATGGAAAAGAGGAAAGAATGAGTAGGAAGAAAATAGTGGCGAGGTGCAAGGCTGTCTAGGAAAACAAAGGCACTTGTAAAGTAACTGTCTTCTGCTCTTCCGTCAATCTTGAGAATCTTTTAGTTTCATATTCTCTGCTTCTTTAGACAGGATGTACATTTATAGCCTGTTTACTTAGTAACTGAAACCTTTGTTTTTTTTTTTTCCTCTTTGAACAAATCATGAAATGTGAAATGAGAAGGGAGAAGTTTGTTCCCAGCCCCTTAGAAATGCAAACCCCATCTGGAGACAGTGTTGTCTTTCAGCATATTCTCAGCAGTCTAAAGTGACACAACTTGGAGAAAAATCAGCCCATTCCTAATAGCTGTTAACGTTTCTTAGAACTTATTCTTCAGCATGTTTTGTGATACCAGTGGCATGTGAATAAAAACTACAGCTAGTACAAGTAACAGTAGTTCTTCTTTTCTTTTCCAAATCCAGAGCCTTCACATTGTGCTACATACCCAGTCGCTTTGTGAAGTTTTTTGAGACAGAATCTCCCTAAGTGACTAAGTTGTCTTAACAGTTATTTCAGAATTATCTCAATAAATCAGGAACACCTATATCCAAGAGTCTTTGGAAATGATGAATATAGTCCCCAAATTAAAGAATCATCTCTGTACTAAAAAAAAAAAATCCTCATTTTGGCAGCAAAGGTGCTACATGGAAGAGAGCAGTCCCCTGGCAGTCCCGGTGAACATGAGTGAAGTCCTTTCTCCCCTTGGAAGGTATTGTCTTTTAGAGGATTCTCTTTTCATAGAATTGGGCTCTGAAGAGATTTCTACATGCAAAGAACACAGCATATGTGGACATCCAAAGATGTTTAGCAGGGCTGGAGATTTAACTCAGTGGTTCCAGCACCTGCCTAGCAAGTGCAAGGTCCCTCCTTCAGTACCGGTAACCACATACAACACTGGGTGTGGTGACTCACGCCCACCAGCCATCAGTACCACACAGCCACGTGTGGTGGCTCACACCTGTGGTCCTAGCACTCAGGAGGTAGAGCCAGGAGGATTGCTGAGTTCAAGGCTTGCCTAGGCTACATAGTGAGCTCAGGGCCAGCCTCAGTTATAAAAGCAAGACTCTGTCTCAAAACAAAACAAAACACAACAAAATAAAAAAAAACAAAGAGTATTTAGTAAATATCTTATGAGGATGCATTGACCAATGCAAAACGAACCAACAATTACGGTAAAACATAAGAGAAGAAAGCCATAGATGAAACGTGTATTTTTGTAGTCAAAAGTGATGATTATTTCTCAAATGAATTGAAGTATTTATTAAATCTGTCCAAGTATCTTCAATATGATACTAGCTCAATAACTGCTGAAGAAATGGTTACCTAAGAGAGTAAAATACAGAATGGGAGTTATTTACCAGAAAGTACTGGCAAAGACCTGATAGGGGCTTGGAACTGCGTTAGGCCTTCTTGGTAATCTACAGTATGAGATTTAGTTGAAGAGAGAAGAGCACATATGCTATACGAAAGCCAGAAGGATAACATTTTATACATAATAGATCTCAATAAGTAATAACTTATCAAGTGACAGGAGGAAAACCCTGCATAGTTATAGATGATAAGAACTGTACTCTGAGACATTCAGCGGAAGCAGTAACTGGAGTGAACTGATAGAGTTCAGAATGTAGCACTCGGGCTGATGGCAAAGAATGAGTTGATGTAGCCCTGTCATTCTCAACACGGTCAGGCAATCCTGCCTGAGAAAAGTCTTATTCAACGGGTTTGAAGTGAAGTCCAAGCATTTATATGGCTTAGAAGCTACAGACATGATTCTGCTGTTCAGTGAAGTTGATATACCAACCCCTGGTATAAATGATCAGTGCAGACCAAGGAGAGTTCTCGGCAGGGCTTTGGGCTGATCACTGTGTAGGGCTTGGAAAGATACCCATGGCCTCAAAAGAGGAGTACCCTGAGGTGAGCACAGCTTACTTTTGAGGTAATAAAGTACTGAAATGGAGCAGCCTCAACAGGGGTGAGAGTAGATAAATTGTTCTCTGTCATGGCTGAGCTTTGACGTTAGAAAGACCCAGAGTAAAAGCTGTGGACAAGTGCTGTAATATCTGTAATGCCTTACATTTCACAGCTATAAAGTGGCTAATAATTCTACATGGTATAGCTTTCTTGTAAAACCGTGGTGACCAAAGTGGACATGGTAGAAGGAAACTGAGTGAACAAATGGGAAAGTTCCATGCTGCAAGCATTTGTAACTTTATATTCCTAGAGAACTAAATTCTTTAAAAATTCAAGGGGCTAAAGGAGGGGACAAGGAAATTAGAGTGAAGATGTGCCATGTGTGAGACAGTAATGACCTCAAGGGGCATGGACACCGTGTGCCGGACGTGAAGTAGAATTGATATCAACCGGAATGACAAGGGGAGAAGGGGAATTAGAGGATGAGGGAGGAAGGGAGGGAAGAGTATTAAACAAAAGAAACAAGCTGTATTACGGACATGTATCAACTCCCTAAAATGGTGTTAAAATGCATGTGCTGCAAACAGGCACTAATAAATATAAAATGTCCCCCAGTTACTTGTACAAATTCCCCAATGTTATATGTGATTTTGAGATGTATATAAATTGTACCAATAAAGAATTCAATTTAAAAAAATGTCCCCCAGTGTAATACACTGTAGATAAGTAACTACTATATTATAGAACAAAACAGGGCCAACCCTCCCCATCTACCCACAGCAAGTCTAATACATTCCTGCTGCAGAGAGATTTTCTAGCTCAGAACAGGACTAGCTGTGTATCAGCCAATCTGGGAAAATATAAAATGACACTCCTGAAGGTTTATTATTTGTTTTTTAAATTGATTTTATTGGTGCATTTTATATGCACATCATGATCACAATTGACTTTGAGATTTGTACCAGTACATGACACGACTTAATTCTCATTTTTTAATGTTCATAGTTGAAGCAGAAGCATGTGAATCCCATGAGAAAAAGCAAAATGAAAATAGGAAGTACAAAGAATGAAAGCCACACATTTTGTAAGAATTTGTATTTCAAATTTTCTTGGTAAACTTATTTTAAATAAAAAATAATTGAAAGTGTTAGAATTTCAGATGGATATTATCTGTGTGACAGCACAATACTGTTATTTTTAAGTTAAACCATGTGGTTGCTTAGAGACATATGAAATAACCATTTAGGTGCCATTTTGACAGTGCAAATAGAATAGAAAATAATGATCTAGAAAGAATCGACTTATGATTAAATTGTCTTCTTGTTTAAAGCTATCATATTGATTTGCCAGGCCAGCTTTTGAAGTGGTTTCTAGACATCACTGGTCTAAATATTTTTATTACTTCCGTGTATCATTGAGCACTTTTTCTAATTTTGTTGCTGGCTCTCAGAAATGAGTAGACAATTATGCGGTTCTACAGTAGATAAGACAAATGGACAGAGGACTCTGTCCTAGGGAAATTCACGTGGCTCAGCAATACCCCTGACAAGGGGTATGGGCATAGTTTTCTTGAGGTTTGGCCCAGGACATTTGATTTAGACTCTGATGGTCACTGTAGTGGCCACTGTCCTCATGAAATCATGTTAAGTGAAAATTGCTCCTGTGTCTTTCTTCAGCACTCATGGAACCAAGTGCAGTCTCTTTATGGAATTATATATGACGTGAGTTCTGAAACAGGTTACTTTTTCAAGTAAATACTAGTTCACATTTTCAGTGTATGTGAGGTGCTGATTTCAGATAAACCCAGTTCAAACATTTGGGACATGCTGCATAATGGGTATCTGACTCAGATTTCTGGCGTACATGAATATAATGATGTAAACTTTTTTCTTTTTTGAGACAGGGTTTCACTTTGTAGTTCAGGCTGGCCCTGAGCTTACTATGGAGCCCAGGCAAGCCTCCAACTCAGCAATCCTCCTGTCTCTGCCTCCTGAGTGCTGGGATTATAGGTGTGAGCCACCATGCCCAGCTGATGTAAACTTTTTTTTATCTGTGAGGATTTTGTAATGTAAAAATGTGTTTTCTATCTGGGTGTCCTGGCTCAAGCCTGTAATCCCAGCACTTGGGAGGCAGAGGCAGGAGGATTGCTGAGTTCAAGGCTTGCCTGGGCTACATAGTGAGCCCACAGCCAGCCTGAACTACAGAGCAAGATCCTGTCTCAAAAAAAAAATGTTTTCTAGATACACAATGGCTTGATAATTACTAGTTATGTGACTTTGATATTGAAAATAACTCACAATTATGAGTGAATTTTATTCATTTATCATTTACTATAATAAGTATATCTCTTGAAGACTAATGACTATTTTGTGACCAAAGGTGCTTTGAAAAATTCAGACTGAAATAGCGAAAATACTTATGAAACAAATATATTAAAATATCATGCAATTGTTGAAGTAAGACAAGTTGATTTTAATGTTCATGCAGACAAATAAGAATACAAGAAGAACCAAGATATCACCGTAGGAGACAATATAGAAATGGCAGTGAGTATTAGCAAATGATACATCCTGCTAAAAATCTGGAATTGAAACGAAGTGGTTCTGGAACAGGATAAAGATACAGGCATGTAAATGGAATGGAAATTCTAGAAACAAATCTACATTGATATCTAACTTTAGGATATCTATGCATATTCACACTTTCACATTTCTCTCTCCAAGTCTCCTGCCAGGGCCAACAAGTTACCATTTCTAGGGTTCTCTCATGCATCGCTGTCCTGGCCGGTGGCCCTTGACTTCATTCTCTACAACTTGCTTTGACTGGATAGATGGAAATGTTCTCATTGGTGCGGTGTGCGGCCCCAGAGGGCGGCCACTGGGCCTCAGCCACCCATGGCTACTGGGCTTCTCAAACCGGACTAGTGTGACTAAGGAACTGATTTTATAATTCCATTTAATTTTAAATCATTTACATGCAAATAGCCACAGGAGGCTAGTGGGCATCATCTGGGACAATCCTGCCTCATGCTCTGCCTCCCTCAGAACAGGTCAGAGTCTGTTTATGCCAGTATCTCCGGTGTTACCTGGGGGGATGACTGGTTTTATCTCTCCAGGCCTCATTAATTCTGTTACAGATGTTTGGTAGAAGGGCTGGCCACACTTTGAGGTTCACCTGCAAACCAGAAGACAAAAGGGTCCAGTCCTGCCTTTGGAGGTTAAAAATGCCTTGGACCTAGTCAGGGGAGCTTGCAAAAATTCACTATTTTTTTTTTCAGGAACCACAGTGTTATTTTTATAGGTCAGTGAATAAAAATGTGAAAGCAGGTGTACATGGATTTACTTACCTGCTCTAAGGGACTTCAGCTTTCCTAGTGTTGCCAGGTTTCTTTTTAGAGAAATGGGTCTTTGAGGAAGCCTGTGCAGTGGTTTTAAATAAAAACCTGCCTCAGGAAAGCAGAACACTAGAGTGAGAGTCTTGCAGGGGTAAATTCACATTTTGAAAGGAATTTCTAGCAGTCTGAAGAATGCACAAATCAAAACTACACGGAGAATTTTGAACTAAGCCAAATAAAATGTTAAACCGCGTTCTGGAATGAGACCTTAGAGTAGGATCTCTAATGTGTTGCCTCAGCTGGCTGAGGTCACCTGCTCACCTCCGAGCCTCCGCCCCTTGATCCGCCCAGAGAGGAAGTGCTGTACGGGCGGGTGGGTGTAGAATGGTCGAACGTAAATAAACACCAACCGAGGTCCCTGCCTCCTGGTGTCCTCCCCGACAGGGCTCCTTGATGAAGAACACAATTGCTGGAGAAGATTGTAGAAACCACGAACTGAATGAGGAAATTGAGCATGGGAAATGCAGACAAAAATGATACCAGCAACAGACTAAAAAAAGATGACAAAAGCCACGAGGCACACACCTGCCCCATACCCTGGCACCACCTTCAAAATCAGTACTTGGTGCCAAACCTCAGAGGTGCAGACATCAAGTGGGTCCTCGGAGTTCTCCTTTCTCTCAGTGTGATTTCCAGTATCTGCTTTTCAGTTCATTAAGAGCATTCTCACACCGGTGAAGAATATTCAAGCAAATGATTGCAACCACTTTGACTATAAATTCAGTCTGACATCATTTTATCTAATAGAAAGATGGGTCTTTTGGGGTTTGTGTTCAGAACAGTGTACACTATTCTAACTTCTGATATGGTGCCCTGCTCTAGCTTTAGTGTTAGCTCCGAATATGCATGTGAGTATTTGTACCTGTGACTTTTCATTAGTGAATCCAGATGATAGCTTTTCCCTCCAGCTCCCCATATTCTGTTATGAGAGTTAGTGTGAAGTAGAAAAAAAAATAACAATGCACATATCAGATATTTGCTCCGAAGACAATGGTACAATTTGGAGATTCATTTCACTCAGTTCTGACTGCATTTGACTTATAAAGTTTCTTTCTTTTCTCTGTCTCCTGATTGGGGTGCTGACTTGTACATAAGTAAACATGCACTGTCAAAACTTTGTGTGGGGGTCAGGTTTTCTCCTATAGAATTTTTGAGCTTATCTATAACTTTACCCAGTGGGAAATAGCCTTAGGTGCATGACTCTGAAAATGAAGAGAAAAACAATTTAAAGAACCCTAATTTTTCTGTTTGGTATAAGAGGCAAGATAGTTGAATATACTATACTATACTATACTATACTATACTATACTATACTATACTATACTATAATCTGATATGATATATAATACACAGCTCATATTTCGCCCTATTTTGGAATATTACCCTGTGGTGTGACTCTGGAGATGAGTCCTTGTAACACCACAGGAGGTGCATAATATAGGCACTTGTGTCTTCACGCTCCTTAAAGAAGCCAGGCTTGCACGTATCACTGACAGCAAGTCATCTCTGCCTTCTGCCCTTCCCTTCAGGTAGTATCTCTCCACTGTTTTTCATAACTCTTTATCTTTAGATCCTTTTTCCCATTATCGACAATTCATACCTGTTCCGTGTTTATATTATTTATTTAATTCTGCATTCATTGTCCTACTTGGTGAGAACTAACAGGATGAGATAAGGTTAAAACTAATCCTAGAAGAAAAGGGATTCCCAAAGAAAGCTTTCATTCTCCGAGCAGGTTTTCATTGGATTTTTGCTTCCATTTTTTTTCTTTGTAGCTACTATTTGGACACATTCCAAGTTGATACCTTCCCTAAACAATAGCTTCCTGAGTGAAGCTATTTTATCGTTGATTTTCTTCCTGTACAATTTCATAATTTGGTGCAATATTTCTGGACACTTAACCTCTTGCTCCTTCTCAACAGGAGTCTCTTTATTGAGAATAACAAAGCTAGGAGGGGAAGCAGGTGTTCAAAGCTTCAGTGGCCACAACAGAAAAAAAAAAACTGTTCTTCTATGTAGAATATAATTTAAAAAAATGCTTTCCTGGGTATTATAGTGTCAGGTTTATTCAATTTGTTTAACCGTGATTGCACGTGACAGCTTTGCCTGAAAATTTGCAAGTGGCTCTGGTTTCTCTTGTTTCTGCTAATGAGAGGGGAGACCCTGCAGCACACGCCCGGGCCCCAGCGCTCGCCCTGACCTGGGGTGGCGGGGAGCGAGAGAGGACAGAGCCTCCCAGGGCTCACCATTAGTCCTTTGTAATCAGAGTCTGTAGGGATCCACAGATTAGTAACTGAAAATCCAATTTTAAAGCAAGTTATTTTTATAGTACAGTAGAAGCTATTTTTACAACTGTCATGTGGTTTAGATTAAATTATAAGAACATAGGTCCACTCCTTTTACTTTTTAATTGGATATAAAGTGATCCAAAATGATCTATAGGAATAATTAAACTTTTTAAGGTGACAAATTAGTGAAATTAACGTGTTAATTATTGTGAGACATTGAAATATTAGTACTCCGCATTCAAATAGAAAAAGGTTGGAAAAATTCACTGATGATTTTTTTTCTTACTTTGTATGTGCTGTCTTAATTCCTTAAGATTAAACTTCAAAATTCCCTTTTTACATAAAAACTAAAATAACTTATTGGATAATTGAGGAAGGGAATACAAAATAATTAAAATGTGGTATACATGCATACCAACTCCCCACTAGGAATATAATCATTATGTACTGAAAACATGTCCTGTTCTGATAAAAAGTTTGTTCAATATTCTTTATGATCACAGGAATGTTTTGCAAGTTAGGTTGCATTTTAGATGTTTTCTTAAAAACATACTTTAGGTTGTTAACATCCTATTAAAGGAGGAATGAGCATGTCTATATATTGTTATTGTGAGGTAAATTGATAGAGTCTCTTTGATCAAAATATTAAAAATAAAATAAAATTGGACTGAGAAATGCTAGTTCTAAATCTTTTAATTTATTTTTTGCTCATACAGGTTTATGTGCAAGATGCCATGCATGTGAAGAAATTGCTTATTACATTGTTATTATGCTGAAGCATGGAAACAACCCAAATGTCATTATTAGAAAACTCATCATAAAGCAAAACTTTCTATTTGTAGTGTGGAATAGATAAAATTAAGACAGTGAATAAAATGATATTAGTAAAATGATGCATCCATTCCAATATTAGTAAGAAGCCTAACACTTATTATGCAGTAATTAAAATGTATTAAATATATAAGCGACTTACAGTATTCCTATTGATATACATATACATGCATTAATCCCATTTTATAAATAGGAAAACTGAGATATGGAGAAATTTCCTTTAGTGACCAAGGTAGAATGTAGAGAAGCTTTTGTACAAAGAAAGCCAGACTTATTCTGTGTTCTAAACTGTACAAACAATTATAAAGGTATGTAAACTCTGTGTCCGTTTATAAGGGAAATGTATTCCAGAAAGATGGGACAGTATCTATGTCCTTTATTTATGTAAGTCTTTAAAAATATTCCTTCCTGGGTCTGTAATTCCTCATTACTTCTTAGAAGCTGATACTTTCAACCCGGATTTTCAGTAGATATAAAGGTGTTTATGTCGTGTGTAACAAAGCATCAGCATAACACTGCATTGGTCAGAGGTTGCTGCCAGGCTCATGTTGCTTTTAACATGTGGTTCATCTGAATGGAAACACGTTGCAAATATAAAGTTCTTACCAAATTTTGAAGATGTAGTACAAAAACATCATAGAGTATCTTGCTAATCACTCTCTACTGATCACATGTTGAAACAGTATTTTATTAGGTCGAATGAAATATGTTATTGAAATAAATTTGATCTTTTCTTTTTACTTTTGAAAATCTACTTTCTAAAAATTGAACATAATATCATGTTTCTATTAGGCATGCTGTAAAGCATGCGAGTCTCACAGCATTTTCCTTCCCTTGAGCACTGTTTCCCGCAGTGGCTGTGTCCTCTTTGTATTCCAAAGCCACCCAAGAAACACTCAGACAGGACTGTTTTCTGCCACCAAGGTACTGAGTGAATTGCCCTAGTGAGGCACTCCAGCACTGCACTCCAGCACTGCCGTTTTTTATTTGTTTGTTTGTTTGTTTTGAGACAGGGTCTCACTTTGTAGTTCAGGCTGGCTCTGAGCTCACTGTGTAGCCCAGGCAAGCCTGGAACTCAGCAATCCTCCTGTCTCTGCCTCCCGAGTGCTGGGATTACAGGCGTGAGCCGCCACGCCTGGCACTGTGGTATGTGGTATTGATGGCTGATGGGGCGTGAGTCTCCAAGCCCAGCACTGTATGTGGTTACTGGGGATGGAACTCAGAACCTTGCGCTTGCGAGGCAGGTGCCAGAACCACTGAGCTAACCCTCCGGCCCCAGCACTGCCATTTTTTGAAGACTTTGTACTCCAATAGGATGTCATGGGGAAGTACTCTTGAGTCTAATTAAATTACAAAAGAGATTAACTTATCAAAAGAAGCTTTTATCTATCTATCCATCTATCTATCCATCTATCTATCTATCTATCATCTATCTATCTATCTATCTATCTATCTATCTATCTATCTATCTATCTATCTATCTATCTATCATCTATATCTATTTTTGCAGTACCAGGGATCGAACTCAAAGCATTTTTAAAAATGATATTGTAGGGACTGGAGATTGAGCTCAGTGGTTCTGGCGCCTGCCTAGCAAGCATAAGGTTCCTGGTATGGCCCCTGGTAACCACATACCACAGTGCCGGTTGTGTGTGGCTCATGCCTGTAATCCCAGCACTCGGGAGGCAGAGACAGGAGGATTGCCGAGTTGGAGGCTTGCCTGGGCTACATAGTGAGCTCAGGGCCAGCCTGAACTACAAAGTGAGACCCTGTCTCAAAAAAAAAAAAAAAAAAAAAAAAGATTGTTAGTTTTCAATAGACAAGAAAGTATTCATGGACTCTGGGAAACTTTTTCTGTCCTCCTGAGTATCAGCTACATGACTGATTTCTATTTGTAAGACTCCAGAAACTAAACCATAGAGTTCTCAAAGTTTTCTTCATACTCAGCCTATTCAAAAATTGGCTTCTATATGACTTAGTTATTTTCCAAATTATACAAATTCTCTTAGCAACTGCACATACTGGCAGGATAGAGATAAACTCTTTTTGCAGAATAAAATATATGAGAGCTGTCTGTCTTGTTCATTGTGTCTCCCCACTGTTCAGTAAACTAACACAAATTGACATGCACCTTGTTTTGAAATGAAGCAAAAAATAAATTTATGATAAAGTATTTTAAAGTACAGTGTAGACCCATCACAATAAAACTTTGTGACCATGAAGCTATAATTCAATTACTGAATTTTTCACTCATCCTCTCAGTGTTTGCTCCTGAATAATTCTAAATTAGACTCCTGAATAATTTTAAAATTTAACATGTTTTTTTAAAATTTAAAGACAATAAGATGGAAGTGTAAGATTCATTGGAATAATTCCAAGCTGTGGTTTAAGCTCAGCATACCAAAGACTCTTTCATTTGACCATGGCAAATGACATCTGTGTAATATTTTAAAACACAGCTACTATAACTACTGTAACTGAAATAAATTGAAATGCCACGTTCGCTCAAGTTATAGAGGCTGTGTGATTGTACTCCATGTGATCTGACTCTCCAGGGCAGCACCTGTAGTTAGAACCTGTGACCTAAGTACTGTCCTGGAAACCCTGCTATATAGGGTCAACCTGCCACTGAGCTTATCTTGGGTAACAGTTCAGTCAAATGCTTGGTGAACTAGAATTGGAATTTGTGAAACAGTGCAAGAAAACTGCTAATCTAGTAAATTACCATCTCTTCAGGTAAGAATACAGTACTTGGATCAAATGAGTGTCTTGCAAAAGTTGAAAGTCAGGAAGTTTGTAACTGTTTGCAGAAGATCCCTCTAGTAGCCGTACAAAAAGCTGAACTTCATAATCCCAGTGCTTGCTGGAAATTGTTCAAGCCCCAGTGTCATCTATAATTAATCTATTTTATCTGTGTGCTTAAAAGGAAACAAAATTTCAAGCAGAGAGGAACTCATGCAGTTGTTAACTTTAAAGCCATCAGAAATTGATCTGTTTGAATCGTGGAACAGCTAACTTTTTAGAAACGCCTGTGCTTTGGGAATGTGGCGGTGCCAGATAAACCCTGAGGAATAACGGTAACTGGCTCCTGCATTATGAGATTTTGCTCTTTTTTGTTGGGTAGTGAGAAAATTTAATTGTCAGAGACTCATTTTCTGAGTTTATAAGTGAACCGTTTGAGTCATGGTTTTCTCACTAGCCCTGTGGTTATGAATAGTTAAACTACTCTTCAGAAACTTGAAGATTTCAATGGGGCAAGTAATGATACATACTTAGTATTATAGTGCTGTTGTGGGAATTAATCTCGGTCATAGCCATGAAATAGAACAGTGAATGTTCAGTAATTGCACTATCGATATTGGATGTGGAAAATTATACAGCCATGCAAATAAGACTATACAGAAATTAGACAAGTTTTATACACTTTTGATACTATTTCTCACTGGAAGATTCTAAAACAGCTAGATCAGTTTGTCTTACATTCTTGGACTCATTTATCACTTAGTTTCCTAATGACATGTTGAAGGAGTTAATATTTAAATACAAATTCTCCTACTACTCTAGGTTAACAAAAGCATCTATAAAAGTCAAATAATTATCATTATAGTCAAGATTTATTAATAATTTATTATCTTCCAGACACTGTGCATAAATTCATTCACTCTTCTTCACAATAACCCTATGATACAAGTCCTATTACTTATTATTATAAATAAAAGAACTGAAGCACAGAAAATTATTCAATAAGCACGTCCTGCATTTAGTAAATATTAAAGACATAATAGGGTCACAGAAAATCCAATTTAACAACTACAATTTTCAGCCTTATTTACTATTTAAATTATATGCATATTGAAAGATCTAAAGTAGATAAAACTTACTGAAAAGTACTTTTGTGGGAATGCATTTGAAAAGGCTAACCTTACAGTCAAACTTCTAATTTTGAAATATTTTTACATGAACGAGGCTGAAGTTATCCAGAGGGTAATCATCCCAAGAGGCACCACACGAATTTCATGGTGATGCTCGCACATCCTTAACACCTGAGGCAGTTAACCTGTTGGGATGTAGCAGCATAACATAGATTGTAGGTCACTGATACAGATTCCCATCAACTAAATTTCCATGC